>CM023483.1:147385951-147500767 GCA_013339685.2 Hyalomma asiaticum
TGACAGAGCAGACGCATTGGAGTAGGCCAAGCTTGTCTGCAAGTGTACGCTCAAGGTCACGGCGATGCGTCATCCACAACGAAAAATTCTGTCGGAACCTTGCTCTCTCTTCTTGCCACTTCAAGACGAACTTACGAATGGAAGGGGTCAAGGGCTCGTTTCTTATTTGTTAGAAACAACTTAATGAGCAAACAGACAGTGAAGCCTAGGAAAACATAGGAAGTTACTTGTGGTATTGTAATTGTGGAGAAAGTAGAAAGGAATTAAAGTGGACGAAAAGACAAACCTGCCTCGGTGGGACCCGAACCCACGACCTGCGGATGTCGCGTCCGATGCTCTACCAACGGAGCTACGAGGGCGGTCGTCCCCCCGTCCACTTTATTGTGTATTTATGTAGGTCTTATCCTGGGAGTGTTAGGCAGCGCCACTCGAGGCCAAGGCGGCGTGTGTAGAAACACTTTCTTGCCAGGAGCGTCACGTAGAACGTGAACTTAGATGAGATGAGATGAGATGGCATCATCTAAGTTCACGTTCTACGTGACGCCTCCTGGCAAGAAAGTGTGGTTCTACACACGCCGCCTTGGCCTCGAGTGGCGCTGCCTAACACTCCCAGGATAATACCTACATAAATACACAATAAAGTGGACGGGGGGGACGACCGCCCTTGTAGCTCAGTTGGTAGAGCATCGGACGCGACATCCGAAGGTCGTGGGTTCGGGTCCCACCGAGGGCAGGTTTGTCTTTTCGTCCACTTTAATTCCTTTCTACTTTCTCACAATTACAATACCACAAGTAACTTCCCCTATGTTTTCGTAGGCTTCACTGTCTGTTGCTCATCAAGACGAACTTGTTTCGTTGCTTTCTTCTGGAAGCCAAAGAAAGTGTTTAAGACAATGCTGGAATCGTGTGGCTGCTTGTTTGTTATTTTCTGCAGATAGGTGCACCCTATAACCGAGCAGGCTGCGCCTGTATCTACCTTGCAAAAAATAGGCTTTACTTTACTTCTCTCTGAACGATAGCGGTCCACCAGTCGTCTTCCCACGGACACGCGATAGCGTTTCTAACCAGAAATCGTCTTCTTGGGCTTCGACAGATGCTACTGCTTGCTCTTTCGAATAAAATTTAGTTGGCATCTCTTGCAGGCTATGGCAAAGTGATTTTTTCTACCGCATTTTCTGCACGTGCGTCCCTTTGCTGGGCACACACGGTCGGTCTGATGAACCTTTGCTCACTTTGTACAACGGCGACCTTTCGCTTCAGGTAGCACGTTCATCTCGGCTGCGTAATCGCTTTCGGGTGCGCCTGTATTTCTTCGCACTGTTCTTTGCCATGTTCACGTGAGCGACACATTTCTACGGTCTTCGTGAACGAAGCATTTCAGAGACTAGCTTTTCTTGCAGCTTTTTATCTCTAATTCCAAGAATAATATGGCTTCTCAGCATACACTCTTCAAGCTCCCCAAACTCGCAACTTTTTGCTAGCACTCGTAAGTCTGTCAACCAGTCGTTGAAACTTTCGCCATGCTTTTGGTCGCGCTTTCCAAAGCAGAACTCATGGTAGGCTAAGTTCAGAGCTGGTTTGTAGGATGCCTCAAACTTTCGTTTCAGTACTTCTACATCCGACGTCTCTTCGTCAGTCGCAAAATCAAACGTGCTATACGTCTTGCGCACGTCCTCTCCAATAATCATGAGAAAGGTGGCTGCCTGTACCTCTTTCGGTTGCTGGCTTAGGTATGTTGCCGTTGCGAAAAGCTTGAACACCTGCAGCCATGTCTTCCAGCTTTGCCATACGTCTGCTGTGGTGTCCAGGGCTTTCGGCGGTGGCAATAGCGTGGTGACTGGGCCACTGGCCTGCTGGCGTTGCTCCCCGTTCTGCATGCTTGTAGCTGGTTCAGACCTTCGAGCCACCCCTGTTGGCTTGCTCCGAGTTCGCTGTTCGTTTGCTGGCTGCGCATATTGGCTGCAGTCCGCTCACTTCTGACACCATGTGGCTTGCATGAGGTCGAGTGCATCAAAAGGCCTTTTATTAAACGAAAACACGCTCTTATATATCCTATATCACAGGGGACATTACCACTAGCTGAGCGCGCATGTGCATGACTGTGCATTACGTCACAGATACTATATCAAGCACTTCTTTTTCTCGCACGTAGCCTTGCGGACGGGAACCTGTAGGACTTTATGTTTCCCTCAATTAATATCCATGCATCCGTAAGCTATGCAGTGAGCTGCATTTTCGTACATACGACGGAGGCGAGGCGCCATCAGGTTATTCACCCGATGCACACTACCGGCGGCCGGCCGTGTCGGCTGCTCATGTTTTCCAACCAAACCCAAAGCGCCCTGTAGAGTGCACCAGCTGCACCATTGCAGCACGTGCGCAGTAGCTTTTCCGAAAATGGTCCATTTTTAAGAATTTAGCATAGATGAGGTCAATCCCTAGGCTTGAAGACACTTTCAGAGATTCAGTAATTTTTTCTGGGCCATGGGGTGTGATAATGAGAAAAAATCGAAACATTGAAACATGTCAGACACGATGATCTAACAAAGTTGCGGCAAAATACTTCATTTTATACTGCATGGCAGTCCGCAGATGGAATTATTACTTCAGAAGAAACTATTTTGCTGTGGCGATCAAAATTGATAGTTTAGCAAAACGTTTTTGGGTCATAACTGAGCATAGTATAAGAGAACCTTTTGCTGAGCTAGTTGGTATGCATTCATTTTAGCTTTAAGGCACCCAAAACATGAAGCACAAGCGAGTACACAGGACACAGCGCCACTGACAACTGCTTTATTTTGCAGAAAAACACATACATATGTGTCGTCCGTCAGCATCTGCACAGAAGACATGCTAATATCAGTTGTGGTATGGCAATGCATGCTCAGTGAACTTTCTTTCTGATTGATGCAATACTATTGAAGAGTCATTCACACACAGGTCACCCTTTTTGTTGATGAAACAAAATTCATTGCCATATCACAACTGATATTAGTATGTCACCTTCCCAGATGCTGATGGATAATATATGCACATGTCTTTCTGAAAATAAAGCAGTTGTCAGTGGTGCTCTGTCCTGTGTACTCGCTTGTGCTTTGAGTCTTTGGCACCTTAAAGCTAAAATGAGCATGGTAGGCCAGGTGAAATAGAGGAAATTATTGCGAGCTGTCTTTAGTGTGGAAATGTAAGCGGTGTTTGCCTTATTGTAGGTGTCCTACTACCTCTGGAAAAAGAGAATAAATGGAAAAGTTTCCTTTTTTTCTCATATAAAGTTGCTTTATATGTGAATTATACTCAAGCACTTTGGAAATGGAAAGAAATGGTGTGCATGGGAACATGGCTGTCATTTGATTCATGAACTTTAGACGTAAACATATACCAGTTAGTTTCTGTTGTTTCACTTTGAAAGTCTGAGAAAATGTTTAGAAAGTTGGATGTAGCCTCAAAGTTGGCTTTGTTGTAATCACATAGCAATTCTTGACTGTGTGGTTCTTAGGCTGCGAATACTTCAATTTAAAAGAGAGTGCTAAATAATTGCTCGGACCAGGCAGCTATGAGAAATTCAAGACAATATCAGGACAATATCAGTATTCAAGACAGTATATCAGTATAAGGTCAAGTGCATTTGCAGTATCCTTTGTTAACCTTGTGCGCTGCAAAACAATGCACAGGGCTAGAAAGCAGGGTGGAAAAAGGAACACACGCCCTGCTTTCTAGCCCTGTGCACACAATGCATTTGCAAGATGTGTACTACAAGGAGGGGATTCTCTGGAAGCTTTCACTCTTGCCATTTATATTAGTCACGCTAACACCTGTCACCCAAATACCCCTGCACCCAACACCCCCCCTCCTTCTTTATTTTTGTTTGTGTTCGCACGTGCTGCTCTTCTCTCCTTCTGAGGACGGGGGAGAGTGTGCAAAGGCGTACATAAACGAACGCTGGAGAAGGCAATTGCCGCCCTGACGAAGACAAGTCCGCTTGTCGAAACGTTGGCTCCCGTGACATTCCCTGTTTTAAATCGTACCTTGTGATTTGTTCATCGATTCAAGCATCCATCTTCCCCTGAGCTTCTCTTCTAGTTTACTTTTTAACATGTTATGCAAGAACACTAGCCGAGCATATTTTCGACGCACCTTTGATGTTGTGATCCCATGTTCTTGCATAAGTTTTGTCGGGGAGTCACACCTTTTACATTTACCAAAAATGAATCTGATTGCCTTTCTTTGCAACATCTCAAGTTTATATATATCCTGCTTAGTGTCGGGATCCCAAATTACGGAAGCTTTGCTGGAGCTTTGTTAAGCTTCCTTCTTAGGAAACACAACTTATTAAATGCACATATATCTGAAACGCGACCTGACCAAGATAATTTAAAAGTAAGTGTAAATACTTATAGAATTTACACTTATAGAATTTTGCCTAAATACTTATAGCTTGTGACATTTGCTATTTCTTGGTTACCAAGAGTACAGGAATAAGAACTAGGGTGTAATTTATGGGTAACTGTTAATAAGACAGTTTTTTTGCAGGAGTATTATACAGGAGTATCAGAAGACCAGGGGATGGAAAAGTGGAAGTCTCCCAGAAGGGAAATCAAGCATTGGGATGATTTGAAGTTACAGTATGGGTGGCATCATGGAAATGGGCAATAGAGCTTGTTAAGTTATTGGGTGGACAATAGCAAACTCCTGATACAAAGCTTTTATGACATGTGTGAGTGTGTGCCCATACCACTTCAAGGTCTATTTGAACAGGGTAGGGGAAGTTTGTTGGCAATGGCAATAACAAGGGTGAAAGGAACAACAGGAGCTCGTTTCTTGTTAGACACGTCGCAATGAATCCAACAAAAAATAAGGCCAAGGAAAGTATTAATCGTAGTTTTTGAGCTGTAGTGCAGTCACTATGGCATAAATGGAGAGGAATTGAAGTGGACGAAATAACACTCGCCATTGTTATGACCTTCGTACAATGCATCTGCTGCTGTGTACCAAGTGAGCTCCCCCACTTTATTGGTTGTTTCTGTACTTTTATCCTGGGAGTGTTAGCCACCACTACTCAAAGCCAAAGCAGCGATTGTGGAACACTCTCTTTGCCAGAAGGCATCACGTAGCATGTGAACCGACCAGTGAACCCTCACATGCTATGTCAAGCATCAAGTCTTCCAAAACAGTCATAGATTCGGTCTCCATCGACAGCAGCTGTTTTTTCATCCACTTTAACCCCTTTCTAGGTATTTATGTCATAGTTGCAGTTAAAACACTGTAATTAATGCCCCTTTTGCCATCCTTGGCTTCATTAGGCTATGAAAGCAACATGAAGGAATGCTATATACGAGTTATATGTGTTTTGTTTTTCTGTCGTACAAGAAAGAAAGGGTGTTAGATGTCTTCCCTAGTCAGCGCACACACTTGGCTCTGCATGGCAAAGCTGAGATGTGTGCAGTGAAACCTCAAATTTTGTTTATTAAAGAATAAGGGGAGCATCACATGCCAACACCATGAATGTTGGCTTTGCACTTTGTAATTACTAGGCATTCAAGCGCATTCTTGAACAACGGGAGGGCTACACAGATATGAGTTTCTGTTGGTTCCTATTTTGATTCTTCTTTGGTGATAAATTTCACGAATTCACTATAATTATGGCATATGACAATGGACCCTTCAAATTGCAGGGTGCATGTGGACTTTGACAGTGAAAGGCAAGATCACCATTGACACTATGCTGTTGCACCATAACAAAGTGGTATGGCTCTGTAAATGAAGAACCTGGCTTCACAGGTGAAGCTATAAATGCCATTCGTGCGAAAGCTAGTGAAGCCAGAAAAAACCAGAAGGAGCTTCTGTGTAGCCTCATAGTGGACGAGATGGCTATCAGAAAGCACATAGAATGGGATGGACGCAAGTTCAGAGGTTTTGTAGACATAGGTAATGAAATGGACGATGACAGCACCGATGTTGCAAGTGAAGCTATGGTTTTTATGCTTGTGTCTCTTGACTCGCATTGGAAGATCCCTTGTGGCTACTTCCTGATCAGTAGCATGACAGGAAAAGAAAGAGCAAATGTCGTAAAGCTGTGCCTGACAAAACTTCACGATGCAGGAGTTCGCATTGTTTCTCTAACCTGTGATGGGCTAAGCTGCAACCTTGCCATGTTCAATGACCTGGGTGCTTCGTTAGGGGATCATAATGCTATGGTGACATGGTTTAAACACCCCGTCACAAATGAAAAAGTGTACTGCTTTCTTGACGCGTGCCACATGCTAAAGCTCGTGCGCAATGCCCTTGCTTCACTTGGATGTCTCAAAGATGCCTCAGGCTCAAGAATAGAGTGGCAGTACATCCAAGAGCTACACCGCCTCCAGCAAAATGAAGGCTTGCATGCCGCAAACAAGCTTCGGGCTGCACATATTGAGTGGCAGAAGCAAAAAATGAAGGTTAATTTGGCTCCCCATACCCTGAGCTCCAGCGTTGCAGATGCGATTGACTTCTGCCGTGAGGACCTGAAACTCCCCCAGTTCAAGGGTTCGGAAAAGACAGCCAAGTTCATTAGAAATTTTGACCGGCTTTTCGACTGCCTGAATTCTCACAACCCTGTGGCAAGGGGATTTAAAGCGCCCATCCGGACAAGTACCAAGGGTATCTGGATGACATTTCTTGAAGAGGCCTCTGTATACATCAGAACACTCACTGGCCCGACAAGGATAGCCATTTTTAAAACGCAGCGGAGGACCGGTTTTCTTGGCTTCCTTGTCAGCATTCAAAGTACCAGCCATCTTGCATCTTCCTTGCTGCTTTGTGATGCTCCTCCTCTGCGTTACTTATTGATGTACAAATTCTCGCTCCAAAGGAGGGTGGAACAACAATCCCACAGTCAAACAGTTCATTGCAGCCTACAAACGCCTCGTTGTTCACAATGAGGTAAAAGGGGGCCGAGGAAATTGCACAGCTCTTGACGACACCAGGATCTTGTACGTGAGCAGTGCGGCAGATGCTCATGATGAGCTGGACATGACTGTGGCGAAGCAAAATGATTGTGGAGATGTCCTGCGTGGTAATGACGTCTCTGATGAAAGTGAACTTGAAAGGGAACCTGAGCGACTTCCTTCGCTGTCGCCATACATTGGCAACGTTAGTGGTTACATCGCAGGGTTTGTCTGTCTGATGGTGCGGAAGCGGATTCCTTGCGCAACGTGCCATTCAGCAACTGTGTCAGACGGAAATCCATCTGCATTCTTCAAGCGGAAAAATAAGGGCGGTCTACAGGTGCCCTCATCTTCTATAATATACATTTGTCAAACAACAGAGAAAGTAATACGACAGCAAGACCGGCTGCATGATACCAGACTTCCAAAAAAGGGGAATGTTGCCGATTCTTTAATGGTGTCAGTTATGACAGAGCTTTCAGGAGACCTTCAGAAACTGTACCCAGAGCTACAGGAGCACATGTTTGAGTCAGCCGCTGAGTCGAACCACTTTGTGCGCCTCGTGAAGTGTGTAATCGCGTCATATATTAAGATTAGGATGCACCACACCGCGAAGACAGTGACTGCAAAAATTACTGGATCTAACATCCGCAAGCAGTTGACTAAACTGATCCTTTTCAGTCACCAGTGAGAAACGCGAGCTCATCAACCACACATGGCAATGACTTAAATAAACACTGTTTTGTTGTCATTGTTATCCGCTTTCATTCAAAAGTTCTTCAACTTACGTACACCTCATTATCAATAGAAAATGAAACTTTTCCATTATGGAGCACTGAAGAGGCTTGTCCTGAGCTATAAGCAAATATAGTGCTCAGGTTTCAATTTAGCTGTTTCACCAATTCAACAACTTGCAGTGCCAATTCCAGCTTGGTCAACACTCTCATAAGCGGATATATCTTATTCGGTCGCAACAAAATAGACCTCAGTGTTTGCGTATTCTAAGTGATTTAGTTTATAGTATATTGTTCTAAGCAAGTCCATTAAAGCTTAGTGTGTTACACTGAATCTTTATAATGTACACTACCAGTGTCATCTCAACTGAGATCAGTGAGCCATGCCCAGTGATCGTTCAAGAGCAGCTCTATACATTCGTCGCTTTGCAGACATCGGAGTGTTGCCACATTTCGCTTTTGCGTTCAAGATTGCTGCCTAATAAGTATTCACTGCGTGGTATATCCCCGAAAATCCAGACGTCTTTGGTCTGTACACGACGATTTTCCGATGTTTGCCTTGCATTTCCATGTGCACTCTAGGGTGGCGTTTCTGAACGGTACAGAAATATGAAACGGCATACACTGTCGTGCGAGTACGTCATCCCAAACATGTGATCACTGCCTATTTCGTCAAGCTTTTCTCTTGCTTGCCTCATGACAGAACCCAGCCTATGTCCTGGGAACGTCCCTACCAATACTCGTTTGTCGCCTTCCACCTTCTCTTTGAGTGCCTCGGCGCATCGAACTAAATTGGAATCGCCAGCTATTCGCAATGTCCGTAGACTGTCACGCCGCACCGCGGCGCACGACAGAAATGCCACAAGGAGGATAGGCTGACGACGCGCTGTACTGTCCGCCGCCGCCGCACTTTTGTGAACGTATTCGCGCGTGATGCCCAAGAAGCAAAACAGTAACCGCATGTGCTGCATGCCCCAATGCACAAATCGAGCTGTTCACAATGAAATAATCCGGCATTCCTTCCTGCAAGATCCGCTACGAAAGAAGGAATGGAGAGTGAGGTTTCGCATCGGAAAGCGACGCCGCCGATGGGAGTGTGCAGCGCACATTTTACTCCCGGTAATTTCTTCTGGAGCAACGTGGGTAGGTCGAAATCACTTTCGCTTTTTTGGCTAAACCGCACATTGGTCTGCAGGCTGTCGCATTTATAGTGAGAAGGATGTTTTTGTAGATGCGTGCGCCTGCTAGCGTGGCAACGCGGCAGTTAAATGTAAGAGAAGTCTGCGAACCACTGCAAGCCGCAAAGTTGCTTGTTTGCGTGGCATTCGCATTTTTTTTTTCACATATCACACACAGTCGCACACACCAACGAATGTTTATATTTCTATCAGTGCTGACATCGATTCACATCGGTGCCAAACGGGCCTTTTTGATCGTGATCTGGGCCGTTCCTGTTTAGGCTCTATCTGGAACAGGTGCTGGTACGCGATCACTGTTCATCGCGATCAAGCATGATACACTGATCTCAACTGATCGCCATCTGCGCAGCGCGATTCGTCTCTGAGCTCCCGATTTGGCCGACGCCAACACTAAACTCTTCGACCATGTAGCAGCGACCACCGTTGATTCCGATTAAGAAATGTAACCCTGATCGATCCCAGTCGCTATCAAATGTGCCCGTGTGACGCCGACATTTACTCACTTCGGTAGCTGCACTGTGCAGACAATAGGGTTTAAAAAAATACCACGCAGTCGGTTACGATCTACAGTGACAAGCTGCGTCCGTGTGATAACAAGCATTTTGTGAACATTTTCAACGGATCCTGGGAGTGTCTTCGACATACACGCGAAGGGGGGCTCGGCACCCCTCTGGATCCGCAAGTTTTAGGTCACAAATTTCTGCCATTTCACTTCGTGCTGTGCAGACTCCGACTTGTGGATACCACGTAAAAAGAGGCTGCTGTCAACAGCTCTGCCTCCACAGAAGCTTACAAAATGGTCCCTAATGAAATCGGCTTCGCAAAAGGAAGCTAATTTGTGTCGAACACGGTGAAAAACTCGTTGAATCTTCTGTACGACACGCAGCGAACGGCGTACACTCCGGGAATGCGGATAGTCTATCCTCCTCCAGGCAGCCATTGGATGGATGGATGCTATGAGCTTCCCCTTTGTAACGGGGCGGTGACATGTGCGCCACCAGGCTCGTAAGAAGATTTAATAACTTTTTTTTTCTCTCTCTTTAAATTTACTTCAATCAAATCGATCATACCATAGCAAAAACGGAAATTCATAGCCCAGTTCCCTGCCCCTTATGGCAGAAAGTCCATATTCTTCCCTAAAATTATTTTTGTCCGTTCTCTCTAGTTTTCTGCCACCAGTATTCTAACCGTCTCTTACTTATTTCAATCGCGGATATTGTTACGGGGATACTTATATTTACAATATATACAAAGGCAAGTACCAAAGAACACTAATGGCAAGCCCGAGTCTTGCTCGAACACTTCGTTTCCTTTTCCCCGTGTCCTGCGTACAGAGTGAGCCCCTCTGCTACCTTCCTTGCAACACTTCAGAGTACGCCCCTCTGCTATCTTGTAACACTACCCCCCGGCGTAAAAGCGCCGACTCGGCGCGTGTCACGGCAGCATAGAGGTGGCAGGTATATAGGGCTTCAGTCGCGAGACGTGTACAGTTGTGGAAGGTAGTCTCGTAGATTGGGCTCCATCGGCGACTCGTTCAATTTCATACGTGAGGTCAGTGACCTTGCGTAAGATCTTATAGGGGCCATCGTAGCGGGATAAGAGCTTTTCCGAGAGACCAACACGGCGAGATGGGGACCATAAAAGTACAAGGGACCCGGGAGAATAAGAAACGTCTCTGTGGCGGCGATCATACAGGTCTTTTTGAGCGGCTTGAGACATGATGAGGCGTTCACGGGCGATTTCACGTGCTTCGGCAGCCCGCGCTATGGCGTCACGAACGTACGTAACTGGGTAACTGGAGGCGGGAAGTAGCGTGTCAAGAGGCAGGGATGGTTCGCGGCCGTAGAGTAAGTAAAACGGAGAATAACCGGTGGTGTCATGCCTGGAAGAATTATAGGCAAAGGTAACGTAGGGCAAAGGTGCGTCCCAGTCGCGATGGTCTGCGGAAACATACATGGACAGCATGTCGGTGAGAGTTCGGTTCAGACGCTCCGTAAGGCCATTCGTTTGAGGGTGGTAAGCTGTTGTGACCTTGTGTTTTGTGGAGCAGGAGTGAAGGAGCTCCTGAACGACGCGGGACAAAAAATACCGGCCTTGATCGGTAAGGAGCTGTCGAGGAGCACCGTGTGGCAAAATGATGTCGTTAAGAAGAAAGTCGGCGACATCCGTAGCGCAGCTGGTGGGAAGAGCGCGTGTAATGACGTATCGCGTCGCGTAGTCGGTCGCGACGGCAATCCACTTATTCCCGGATGTCGATGTGGGAAAAGGGCCGAGAAGGTCGAGTCCTACGCGGTAGAAAGGTTCGGCGGGAATGTCAATGGGGTGAAGAAGACCGGCTGGCAACATTGCTGGCCGCTTTCGACGTTGACATGCGTCACAACTGCCGACATATCGCTGCACGGAACGGTAGAGGCCGGGCCAGAAGAAGCGGCGCCGTATGCGATCATAGGTGCGTGTAATACCAAGGTGACCGGCACTTGGCTCATCGTGAAGCTGGCGAAGAACATCAGACCGCAAGTGTGAGGGTACAACGAGAAGGCGTTCAGGGCCATCGGGGTGCATATTGTGGCGGTACAAGATCCCATCGTGAAGGCAGAACATGCGGAGTGAAGGACTTGTAGTTCCAGAACCGAGGCTATTCACGATGGAGCGTAAAGCTGGGTCTCGGAGTTGTTCGTAGCCTATGTTACGGAAATCGGATATGGACAAAATGCATGCCTCAATGTCTTTCTCGGCGTCTGCAGGCGGATCAACGGGATAACGCGACAGGCAATCGGCGTCCTGGTGGCGTTGACCAGACTTGTAAACGACCGAGAACGAGTATTCTTGGAGACGGAGAGCCCAACGAGCGAGACGGCCTGTAGGATCTTTGAGCGAGGAGAGCCAGCAGAGTGCATGATGGTCAGTCACTACAGTAAAGGTGCGTCCATATAGGTAGGGACGAAATTTAGCAATGGCCCATACAAGCGCAAGGCATTCTCGTTCTGTGATGGAATAGTTCTGCTCTGGTGCGGAGAGAAGGCGGCTGGCGTAGGCAATAACGCATTCTCGGCCGCATTGACGCTGGGCGAGGACGGCGCCGATTCCATGGCCGCTGGCATCGGTGCGCACTTCAGTGGTTGCAGTCGGGTCAAAGTGCGCTAATACCGGAGAAGTTGTGAGGGCGTCTATGAGCGCCGAGAAGGCCGAAGCCTGGGATAAGCCCCAGGTGAAGACGGCGTCTTTTTTCAATAGCGCAGTGAGGGGACGAGCGATCTCGGCGAAATTCCGAATAAAGCGGCGGAAGTACGAGCACAGCCCGATGAAACTTCGTACATCTTTCAGCGAACAAGGCACAGGAAAGTTTTTCACGGCGCTGACTTTATCGGGATCAGGCTGCACACCAGCGGAGTTAACAAGATGTCCCAATACAGTTATTTCACGGCGTCCGAAACGGCATTTGGAAGAGTTGAGCTGGAGACCAGCGTTACGGAATAGGCTGAGAATGGTGGAAAGGCGGTCGAGATGGCTGGCAAATGTCGGTGCAAAAATGATGACGTCATCTAAGTAGCACAAGCAGGTCGACCACTTGAAGCCGCGTAGGAGCGAGTCCATCATGCGCTCGAAGGTTGCCGGCGCATTGCATAGACCAAATGGCATTACTTTAAATTGGTAGAGCCCGTCTGGAGTTATAAAGGCCGTTTTTTCTCGGTCCTGCGGGTCAACAGCAATCTGCCAATACCCCGATCGAAGGTCAATGGACGAGAAATATTTTGCGCCATGAAGACAGTCGAGCGCGTCGTCTATTCGCGGCAGGGGGTAAACGTCCTTCTTAGTTATTGCGTTGAGGTGCCTGTAATCGACACAAAATCTCCAAGTGTTGTCCTTCTTTTTCACGAGGACAACAGGAGAAGCCCAAGGACTTGAGGATGGTTCAATGACATCTTTAGCGAGCATCTTTTCCACTTCCTTTTGGATCACAGCACGTTCAGCGGCCGAAACGCGGTAAGGGCGCCGGTGAATGGGGTTGGAGTCACCGGTATGAATTGTGTGCATGACAACGGACGTCTGGCCTAAAGGGCGGTCGTTAAAGTCGAATAGATCGGCGTAGGACTCCAAAAGGTGACGAAGAGCTTCAGCGTGGGTGGGCGAGAGATCTGCCGCTAACATTTTGTCAATGTCAGTAGGCGAAGGGGCAATCGCTTTGGACGAGGTCGAAAGGTTATGAGGGGCGTCGACGGAGAGTTCGGAGACGTCACATTCCTTCAAAGACGACAGGATGCCCAGGGTGATACCTGCAGGGAGCACATGGTTGGATAGGCCAAAGTTCAAAACAGGTAAAGAGGCCTGGTTTTGGCGTACTGTGATCACTGTGTGCGGGAGAACGACGGAATGTGCAAGGACAACGTCGGTAATCGGTGAAACAACATAGTCGCCATCGCATACAGGTGGGTCAGAAGTCAGCTGGATGTAAGTTGCTGCTTGCGGCGGTAGGTGCATGAACTCTGTAGAACATAAGCGATTGGGCTTGTCCAAATCAACGTCCGTATCAAAAGGGAGTTCAAGCTGAATAAGGCCGGTTGAGCAGTCGATAAGGGCCGAATGCGTCGAAAGAAAATCGAGGCCGAGGATTACGTCGTGTGGGCACTGTGCAAGCACGGCAAACAAAACAGTGGTCTGATGGCCTGCGATACACACGCGAGAAGTGCACATGCCAAGAACAGGTGACGTGCTCCCATCCGCGACCCGAAGCGTGCACTGAATAGCGGGAGTAAGAACTTTGCGCAATTGACGGCGGAGAGCTGCGCTCATAACAGAAATCTGTGCGCCAGTGTCTATCAGGGCTGAAACGGTAACGTCGTCGACTTGAATGTCCAAAAGGTTGCGGCAAGTAGGAATCGTCAATAGAGGATTTTGATGCATGGTCTTTGATGCAGCGTCACCTCCGGGCGCTGCATGGTCTAGTTTTCCGAAGCGTAGGGTGCAGGTCGTGCAGGGGACGAAGATCGACGTGCCTGCGGCGATAGTGGTCGACGGCCTTGAGGTGATGGTGAACGGCTGAACCTCGTGCTAGGACGGTTCGCGTGAGATGTCGGGGAGTCAGGTCGAGGAGAGAATCGACGAGCAGGGCCTTCGGGACGACGCCATGATCCAGAGTTCCAGCGAGAATTCCAGCGGTTTTGGCAGTAACGTGCAATGTGTCCGGCGCGAGAGCAGTTGAAACATATGGGCCGATTATCCGCCGTCCTCCATTCATCAGGGTTTCGGTAGCGTCGGGCGTAGCCTTGGTTTTGGTTCACAGCGGCATAGGTGCTCTCGGGCTCACGAAGAGAACAAACGGAAGTGAGGCCAAGGTTCGCGAACTCCTGTCGAACGACTGCTTGGATGAGGGACACGGTGGGCAGGTTTGATTGCGGCATTTCCGAAGGTACGGCAGCAGGGGCCATAGCTTCCAGTTCACGACGGATAAGGCGGGTGACATTCTGCGGCGACGCAGTTTGTGGGATTATCGGAGGGTCTTCGCACGATGAAGTAGCAGCGGTATTGGGCAGCCGAACGAACTGGTGGGTGATGCGACGACTCTTTGCTTGCTCAAACCTCTTGCATTCTTTGACAATGCCTTCGACCGTAGTGCAGTCCTTGAAAATCAATAGATTGAACGCGTCGTCGGCTATTCCCTTTAGTATGTGCGAAATCTTGTCAGATTCCGTCATATTAGGATCAACCTTCCGACAGAGGCCCAGCACGTCTTGAATATAACAGACGTAGGACTCGGTCGAAGTCTGCACGCGGGAACCAAGCTCCTTCCTGGCCGCCTGCTGACGACCAAATGGCCTGCCGAACAACTCGCAGAGCTTCGTTTTGCAAATGTCCCAACTGGTCAGTTCTTCTTCGTGTGTGTCGTACCATATGCGCGCAGTTCCCTTCAAATAAAATATGACGTTGGCCAGCTTCATTGTAGGGTCCCACCTGTGGTAATCGCTGACGCGCTCGTACATGGCCACCCAATCTTCCACGTCCACTTTGTCATCGTCCGTGCCTGAGAAGGTTCCTGGATCTCGTGGGGGCAGAAGAATCACAGGAGCCTGTGGCTGCGGCGCCGCCCCATCAGCCATCGCCGAGGAACCGAGACGGCGACCGCTCCGAAGTTCCGTTTTGTTTGAGCGAGGAAACGCAGGGCAGGCGTACCCAGCACCTCCACCACAAATGTTACGGGGATACTTATATTTACAATATATACAAAGGCAAGTACCAAAGAACACTAATGGCAGGCCCGAGTCTTGCTCGAACACTTCGTTTCCTTTTCCCCGTGTCCTGCGTACAGAGTGAGCCCCTCTGCTACCTTCCTTGCAACACTTCAGAGTACGCCCCTCTGCTATCTTGTAACAATATGTTCAGCTTCCCGTTGTTCGCCCTAAAACCCAAGGCTTCATGTAGGGTGGTGCCCAAACGTACACCTGGGTGGATTTCTCGGCATTCAATCAGAACATGCTCCGTCGTTTCCCTATCTTTCTCACAGCATGTGCATTTTTCTTCTTCTTTACTGAATTTCGCTTTATAAATACGCGTTTTAAGGCAGCCCGATCTCGCTTCGAACAATAAAGCGCTTCCTCTTGAATTATCATAACATGCCTCCCTCTTTATTTCGTTTTTGCCCTCTCGGTAGTTATTCAGAGTCGGTTTTTTTTTTCCATCGCTGCCCTCCAGTAAATCTTCTCCGCCTCTCTGACTTTTCCCTTTACGCTCTTTGTTGTCAGTTCTCTTAGAGCCGTATATTTACTGGTGAGCTTCCTAGTTCTCTTTCTCCACTGCGTGTCAACGCTCTTCCTATATAAATAGCGGAACACCTTCACTGCCCACCTACTCTCTTTCATATTCCTTAGCCTCTCTTCAAACCTTATTTTGCTCTGCGCTTCCCTTGCCTCAAAACTCGCCCATTATCGCCCTTTACAGCCTCGTTTGTCGTTTTCCCGTGAGCACCCAACGCGAGGCGTCCCACACTTCTTTGGTTCACATCCATTCCCGATTGTATCTCTGGCCTCATGCACACCACTGAGTTCCCAAATGTAAGCCCCGGTACCATTACCCCTTTCCACAGACCCCTAAGCACTTCGTACCTATTGTGTCCCCATAACGCTCTGTGCTTCATTATTCCCGCGTTCCTCTTTCCCTTTGCTGCCAAGGCTTTTTCGTGTACCTTCATGTATCTATCACCCTCATTTACCCATACGCCAAGGTACTTGTATTCGCTTACTCTCGGTATTTCTTGGCCCTGTATGGATACCGTCTGGTCGTTGGTATCATTGAATACCATCAATCCGCATTTTGTTACACTAAATCCTAGTCCTAGATCCTCGCCTTCCTTCCCGCATATATTCACCAGCCGTTGTATATCATCTCGACTGTCCGCGAATAAGACAATATCATCAGCATAAAATAAACCCGGAAGCATCTGCTCAATCATCACGCCGCCCTGTTTGTGTGACAGATTAAAACCAATGTGGCTATCTCCTAGCGCTTTTTCCATTCTAACCATGTACAGCATGAATAACAGCGGCGACAAAGGACATCCCTGTCTCAGCCCCCCGCGCATGTCGAACCATTTTGGTTCGAAATGCGCGCCACCTATAGTTCGCGGACATTGCGACATAACCCGCTGAGGTTTTCCAGCTGGAGTCACCTGCACCTGGCTACTGTCTGGGTGTTTAGCCTGAGTCACAGCTGCTGCATTGTCTACTCCCTCCCGCAAAGCTACTTCCTGGAAGCTCTGCCCTGCGCTCTTTGCACCTGCGTTTTTCACACCCGGTCCTTGCGCCCCTCCCGCGCTGGAGGTCGGCGCCGTACTATTCTCGCTGTTGCCTGCTTCTTTGTTCACCTTAACTACCGTGGCTAGTCCCTCCTCTGCTGACCTAAGCCCCTCTCCCATGGCCTTCGTTTTCTCACGCTCTTTTGCCAACGCATTTTCAAGGTCAGCGATTCTGTCCATAAGTCCGCTCTGAGCAGCCATCATTTTTTCCATTTTTGCCTCGATCTCGCACTGTCTACATTTGGCGTCAGCTTCTCCTGCCTCCGCACAATCTTCCATTTTCACAGCTGTCCCGCACCCTGAACACTTTGCGGTCTTTTTGACCATGACCGCTCGTAGCACAAGAATTACACTATCAAAAGAACAAAGGCCCTCGGTACTACAAACGCTTCCCTAAGACAATACGTACCAAAAAACTCAATGGATAGCCCACACTTCAAACACTCGTGGTGGGTGTACGCGCACCTCAGCCACGTGGAGGAAGAAAACGGAAAGCAAAAACCAACAAAAAAAAACAAGTTACTGACCCCCAAACACCGTACCAACTAATAACCACAAATATAGTTTATGCTAATGACCTATACTAGAAAAGCAAGCTCAAAGCATGCAAGAACACTTATCTGCCGCTGTCGTTCCGGAGACCTCGAAAAATACGTCCGCTCACGCCGGCACCCTAGCATGCGAAGCCCTTGCAGAGAAGTCCTTGCAAACGTCGACGACCCCGGGCGCCGGAGCGGCAAACTAACCTTATCACATTCCTCCCCCTTTATTAATGGATGCAAACAAACGTTTAAGGTGAGTAGCGCGGTACTGGTCGTCGCACTCTGGTACTTCGACGCAGGACAGGAGTACTGGGTGCTGTGACAGCAAGTTCCGTTTCCCTCGCCACGTTTTCCCTGGGATCTTGCCTAGACTCTGTGACGTGAAGGCGATCCGGAGTTAGCTGCCTATGACCCACGTCCAAGCTTGGAGCAAGGCCTGTAGCTACGGGGCTGCATGACCTTTGGTTGTCTGCACTCTGTTCCTCTTGGGGCTGGCGGATGTGATCCAGGTGTCGAGTTAAACGCCGTCCGTCCTCCAGTACAACATCCATGGACGAAGTGCGTTGCTCGGTGACGACCGCAGGCAGCCACGCGGGACCTGGACGGAAGTTCCTTGCGAACACCTGGTCACCAGGGTGACCCAAAGCCCTGTCCACAACATCCATGGACGAAGTGCGTTGCTCGGTGACGACCGCAGGCAGCCACGCGGGACCTGGACGGAAGTTCCTTGCGAACACCTGGTCACCAGGGTGACCCAAAGCCCTGGGTCTTGTTCCTCGGTCGCATCTGATTTTCTGTTTAAGTTGCTTCTGTAGCACCTTAGTCCTGAGGTCTGGGTGTAGCAGGTCCAATGCAGTCCTCAGCTTCCGCCCCAACAACAGCTCCGAAGGACAGCAATCCGTGACCTCGTGAGGCGTTGACCTGTAAGGCAGGAGCATGCGGGCAATTTGAGTGCGAAGATCTCCAGGGCCAGCCTTCCGCAACTTGTTTTTGACTGTCTGAACTGCCTGGGTGATATGGCGGCACCAGCATTCGCCTCACCCGGTTTTTCTTGAGGAATGTGGAGTATTGGGAGCGAGGACATACCGTGGCGCCGCCACGCGGGACAACCGGTGTGACGCGCAAAGTTGGATTGCTCCGCCAAAACTGCCTTGCTCAGCACGGAGCTGCTTTGCGCGTCGCCTTTTAGGGGCGAAGCTCCTCTTAGTCTAACGTCGTGCGTCAGGCGTAACCGGCAGTATCTCCCGGGAGGCACGCGCTCGCCCTCGGCGCGTGATGATGATGATGATTGTGGTTCGGTTATGAAAGGACGCTAATTTCTGCAGCCCATGTAGGGAGCACGGCTAGGCGTCCGCGGGGGTGGGGGAAAGGGAGTGAAAGATAGAGAGGAGAGAAAGGCCGTAGTGGAGGGCTCCGGAAATTTAGACCACCTGGGGTTCTTTAAAGGCCAACTCCGGCGATTTTCTGACCGTGTCAAAGTAGTGGCATTTTTAGCTTCTAGAGACCCCCCTGTCGCCCGTATGACAGCATAATTGCCCCTAGAATTAGAAAATAATTTTAAATAAGCGAGAAAACGTGAAAACGAAACCGAAAACTCCTCCGAGCAGCCAAGCCGTGTCCCTACGAGTGACGTCACAAGTGTCTAGTGGGAGGGTGCGCAAGGCATGCCGGTCGCGACAGCGCGAAGCTCGAAAGCGCTGGAGAGCAGACGCTCAGCGCGTCCGCCGGATAGCACTGATCCACCGCTCGCGAAGTGCATCGTCGCGAGGAAAGTTGTGATAACTAACTTTCCTTAGTTGCTGCGCGTTGTGAGTTGTTTCTGCAGCCAACAACGCAACACCACTTGCCACCCGATCCACACGGCAGCAACTTGTAAAGGCCTGTCCCCACTAGCGGAAAAAACGCGCGCGACGAGATTCGTGAAAAGCGGCAGCAACGCGCGGCAGATGCTCGAATGGGTCGAGACCCATTCTTTCGCGGCCGCCGCGAAACAAGCACCAATCGGAAGCGAGACGCGGAGACGTGCGGACGGTTGGATGGATGGATATTAGGATTCTATTTGCTCCATACTTTTGCGCCACCAATACTCTAAGCGCCTTTTACTTATCTCTATCGCCGACATGTTCAGCTTTCCCGTGTTACTCCTGAAACCCATGGCCTCCTGTAGGGTAGTGTCCACAGCTACACCTGGGTGGACATCTGTACATTCAATCAAAATATGGTCTGTCCTTTCCCTAGCTTCTCTTGAAGGGCATCGGCTCCTCAGGACAATTTGTGAATAAAGTTCGTTGACTGACTGACTGATTTTCCACAGCACGTGCATGTGTCCCCTTCTTTATTGAATTTCGCTCTGTAACTTCGGGTTCTCAGGCAACCGGACCTTGCTTCAAACAGTAAAGCGCTTCCCTTTGAATTATCGTAAAATTTTTCTCTCTTGATTTCGTCTTTCTCTTTTCTGTAGTTCAATGCCGGCTTCTTCTCCATTCCTGCTATCCAATCCGACTTCTCCGCCTCTCCTTTTTTTTTACACGGTGGTGCGGACGCGTGGCGCCATCTATCCGTCAAGCGTCGAACCATAACACACAGCCTCTGAGATTTGAAAGTTACATGGCCGTCGTAAAATCTCAGAGGCCATGCCCAGACCTATATACAGTTTTTTTTAAGCCTACCCGTACCGAGACGCCGGGCAAGAAGTATCCTCGCAGTAGCAGTTTTTTGATAGCGTGACCAGCAGTAGCGCTAGAAAGACATGCATGGTCGACGAAAGACGAAATCGTCTGATTAGAGCTCACGTTTCGCGAGACCTTTCGAATGGAACAACACAAGGTCGTTCTTGGCTGCCTCGTCGCCGCTTGCCGCAAAACGCGAGTGGGGACTTGACGCGTGCGTGCCGCGGAAGCGCTCGCCGCGCGCGTTTTTGCCGCTAGTGGGAACCGGCCATAACGCCTGGCTCTAGCGCACAATCGTGCTCTTGTCCGCGTTCTCGTCGCTGCCGGGCTGGCGTCGTCTGCACTATCCCGGCATTCTCCGCGTTGGACACTTGTAGCGTCATACCCAATGTGGCCTGTAACTGAAGGGGTGGTAAGGTAGGGCGTTCGAGTCAATTAATTAAATTCATTTGTAAGGAATATGTGCAACTCTCGAGCCTCATTTTCTCAGGGCATGATGTAAGTACGCAGAGTAACGTACCCAGTGAATTTCATCAGCACCCGTTGACATGAAAAAATCGCCGGAGTTGGCCTTTAACGTGCACTGACAACGCAAGTACACGGGCCTCTGGCATTTTCGCCTCCATCGAAAATGCGACCGCCGCGGCCGGGATCGAACCCGCATATTTTGGGTGGCAGCCGAGCACCGTAACCACTACACCACCGCGGCGGACCGCGTGCCTCCCGGCGCGCGAGCTCTCTCACTCTTCCATCTGCTGTCTTGTGAGAGAGAGAGCGAAAGGCGCGCGTTGACTATGGGTGAACTGAAACGCTATTTCTTAGATGAACGCTCTGCCAGCTCGCAAAGAAGGAGAACGCGCCCTCACCCGCGAGAGACAACGGTGGCGCAGGCAGCGTCTCCTAGCGAGTTTCTTGATTGAGAAATACCGACTGCTCGCGTTGGAGAACCTTTCACCGGCCACCCATATATATATATATATGCACTCGATCTTGACTTGCAATGAAGTGCCGGTGGGAGATTTCACATGTGCGTAGTTGAACCATAAGGATTCGTAGCGTGCGCGTTAACTAAATTAATCCGGAACTCGGCACGATCTACGATGAACCTCCCGAGCTTCGCCCTCTCATCATCATTCACTCCATGGATATGCTGTAATTTTTTTATTGTTGTTGCTGTTTATTTCAGCTAGACGATAGCTGTAAAATACTGTTGTAGCTACATTAGTGATTGTTCAACAAGGTAATTAACTCTTCCCGAAAAAAGAATAGCTTCATTACAAAGCTTTAGACATCGCGTCGACTGCTATTGTCGTCTGCTATGGTCACCGGCGAGGATACCGCGCGTGCGGAGTCCGCTGGTTTTTTTTTTTTTTTAGAAAATGAATGAAAAGTAAGCTTCAAGATGGTTTTAGCGCGTGGTTGCGGTAAATACACATAGTTTTTGGCCGCAAGAAAGGCGTGCGACGTGTTTCTCGTGCAATTCATTCATTGTATGTTTGCATCAACAAAGGGACCGCCGTTGACTCGAAGAAATCGAATGAGCAAATTTGTATTCATGCTGAACACGCATACCCCTATGCAGAGCGATGCGAGTGGTTCGAAGCTTCATTTTGCGGAAAGCAGCAGGCATAGAGCTGCATTCAATCACGACCTTTCTTTAAGGTGCACACACGACATACGCACATGTGCGCCTCATTAACCTTGTTATTTTCGAACAGGGGGTTCACCTTAGGACATTGTGGCTTGATCACATTTTAAATTCTCGCCAGTATGACCCCAAGGACACTAACCTGGGGCACAGATGTCCGTTGTTTCTCTTTATGTTGCTTATTTTCCCCGCGTATTCTAGGCGGTCGTCACACGGCGATTTTCGATCGCGATCGAGCAAGTTCATGGCTGTATTTTTCGACGAATGACTCCCGTCGGTATTTTGTACAAAGGGGCCAATAGCGATCGAAAATAGAGCATATAAGACCGGGACGTATTAGTTTACTCATCTGAATGCACTAGCAGAGACTCCGAAACCGGGAAACCGGGGGAGGGGGGGCAGGAGGAGGCGGTCGCCCCCCTATCATTTTGCTAGAGGGGCCCCGCACACTTTCCGACCGTTTACGCTGAAATCAAAAGCTGGTTTTGGGACATACGTTAAACCCCACAAATCAGTCAATCAATTAAGCTGGTGGTTGTGTGGTCCATTGCTTTCCAAAACACCGGACCACACAACCACGTGGGTTGCGCGGTATTGAAGTGCATACCAATGTGAAATAAGCGATGATGCAAATATGTAAAATTTAAAACGACTAAAATGAATTAAAACAATCGATTTCATTAATACTATAGTAAGTAATAATGTATAATATGCAATTTAAATTAATTAGAATCGACAAATACTGAGAACACAACATGCAAAGACGACAATAAATGACCCCCCAACACACACTCCGAAAAACGTTCCGGAGTCCCTTTGCACTAGTACGCTGCAAGGTGTAACTTATTGTGGTCTAAATGATCCAGTGAAACTATCAGTGTCCAGCGTATACACCTTCATTGATAAGCCGTATGACACTCCGCGGCTGCCGATAGGAGAATCTGTGTTTGAAGCTGGCCACGTCGTCGTCTGCAGTGCAAAAGGGGAAGGAGTGATACTGGCTGGGCTCATTTTGCAGACGTCGTCTTTTAGAAAATACCAAGTTTCCAATAACTCCGAGCGCACTTTTCAGCTTTTGTGGTCGCTAGGTGTCGGCGAACGTGAAATAAACGCGAAGCGACGATGTTTGCAGATGAAAACGCTGGCGAATGGTTGTTGAAAGCGCGTGTGAACCGTCCGCTTCGGCGGAGGCTCGGCGCGAGGTGGGATCGTGGGGTCACGTGATCCAACTTTGCACCTCAGAACGACCGCAGCGCCAGCATCTCCAGCGGTGGCCCTCGCGCCCATTATCAGACACCACCACATCTGGGAGGTCTTGGTTTGCGAACATAATTCGCATGCAGGCATTGCTTCAGCCGAGGGTGTGGAGACCGGGAATACTTTAGTTCACTTTGAAGAACGCATCGACTGCAATAAAAAAATTGATGTTCCTGTAAGGACCCGCATAGTCCACATGCATCCGTGACCACGGTTGCTCCGGGAACGGCTGCTTCCATTGACCATTGCTTCCATGCAGCTTTCCCAGGACGCGTTTCATGTCGCCGAAAAAACTTCTCAGCTGCACACTCGATGGCTCCGACGGCACCGACGGAAAAAGCTCGGCGAACTTGCCATCATCAATGGTCGACACTCTGGCGCCGGTGTCCAACTCCATATCGAGCGTTACACCGTTAACTACAACCGCTACGCGCATCGGCTCCGAACTAGCTGTCTGAAGCGTCCACAAGTCGAAAACTTCACTTCATGCTCTTCAGCCGAGAGAGGCAGGTCGCCCACGATGTTCACGCGACCGGCTGCGACTAGACTGGCTCCAGTCGAAATTTCTACTTCCCGGCTGAACTCTGCAAACTCTTGCAAGGTGCCCTTTTTGGCGGCAGTTGTGACAGATCGTGCTGCCGTGCCTACACCTACGCGCACGATGACCTCCCCCGCAACGAAAGCAACAGTTACCCCGAGGCGACAACGTTCGCTTGCTCCGGAGCTTCGTCAGATAGCTGTGCTTGCCGACAGCTCAATGCGGGTGAATCTTTACGCGCAGCCTCCATAGCTGCGACGATGTCCTTCGCAGTTTCGAAGGTTAAACACGTCGTTTTTAGCAGCCGTGTTCGCATGGTTACGTCATTGATTCCGCTGACTATCTGGTCGCGCAACATGCGCTCTCGAAATGTTGCGAAATTTCAGTCTTCAGCTAAATTCTTCAACGAGGCAATGAGAAGGTTTTAGTTCCCGGCTGAACGTACATTTTCTTAACTCTCTTTAGGACATCTGTGCCAGGACCTCCACTGTACAAGGATCAGGAAAAACATCACACAGCGCGAAATACAGTTCTTTTGTTCTAACAGTGCTCAAGTAGTCTCTTGAAAATCGTGCCATCAGAAATCTGACACTGAATACAATTTCTTTATAGTAACCGCTCAACCATCCACCACACTCTGCAGTTGACACAACGTAGTCGGGTAGCCGTCTGCCAAGCCTCAAAACAGACCCTTTCTTGCGTACAGTGTGTCTACGCCACGAAGCGCACATGGACGCATGCACCACGATGACAGTAAATACCCAACATTAACGAAAGACTGCGCGTTACGGCCCGTGTAAGAAGCTGGTGTAAGACGCTGTGGCCTCTCCGCCTTATACTCTCTCAGCAGTCATGTGATGGCGTCGGCAAACGCGGTGCGCGTTCCGGCCTGTGTAAGGGGCTGCGTAAGACGTCTTTACATGATGATCGACTGGGCGAATTACACGGAAGGTTCACGGTTTACCGATGTTTCCCTCCGGAGCTTCGCCCACTCATCTTCACCCCGTGGATATGCTGTGATCTTTAGGGGCGAAGCTCCTTATGGCATCACCTGGGCGGTTCTCGGTTGTCGATGCATCCTGCATAGCCAGTAGCGTCTCCCTTAGCATACAATAGATGGCGCTGTCCCATAGAGATGCATGCAAACTGCATTCGGGTGACGAAACACTACATGGCGCTGTACGCATTCTGTGTCATCATCTCCATTTCTCGTCTCGTTTCCGAGAGGGCGCTGTCCCATAGACATGCGTACAATATGGCGGTTGGGTGAAGGTACGCTAAATGGCGTTGGCGGTGCAGCTGCTCTCCGATTGGCTGCTGCGCGGGCTGCGCTCCTCTCATTCTCCTGGATCGTCGCCGTACGTGTTGGATCGCGCTTGGTGGACCATGGACGATGAGAAAAAAATTCCGAACGTTGTGTCCGAAGCGCGGAATCGCACCAGGGACCCCTCGCTTCCGAACGCGCGGCGCTAGCCACTACGCCACGAAGCGCTTTTTTTTCTTTATTGCAGTGCTTCAACAATTTTCAACAGAACAAATTTTCTACAATTGTTTCATGTACAATAGTGATTCCATGCGCGGTACCCAATCGGGCATATCTATTTGCAATTTTTGCAGTTCCAGAAACGAAGTTAAGGACTCTCGAAAGTATTCTATAGCTCGTCGAGCATCGACATCAGCATGACGTATAGCCATGCGTGATCTCCAAATACTATGCAGAGCCGAAAGCATGACAATTATCATTATCAATGGCGAGGTACCTTATTCCCTGTGCGTCCAGCGGGAAATCTTTCTTTAATGTCCTTTGAAGGACATCCCAGAAGAAAACCGCGTCCCAACAATCAAGAAAAACATGCTCAATTGTTTCGGGCTTCCGACACAAAAAGCAGTGATCACCCCACGGAACGAGTAAACCTTTGTCAAACATCCACGTCTTAACTGGCAAGACACCGGCATGAAGCTTGAAGAAGAATGTTTTAACCCCCGGACGCACAGGCATGCCTTTAACGCGCTTTAACACTTTGCTCCATGTTCCAGCATAGTACTGAGTACGGTACAGTGGAACTGGAAGAACCAAATCGCATAAATCTTTATACAATTTTTTACGGGAAACTGTGCTTAAATATTCAAAAGAAAAACGTGCCTTCAGGAAGCGAAAGGACTCGACGATTTCCTTAAAGTAGCCTTGTGTTCTACCTTCCAATCTAACAGAAGACATCACAAACTCGGGCAAAGCACTAGCCAATCGCATTTGACAGACAGTGCGCAAAAATGGGTCCTGAACATTGCGAAGGTACAAGAAACGGTTTACAATCTGTCGCAGAAACAGGTGCGACAAACTCAGACCACCATCACGCACACGTCGAAACAGGTTCGTCCGGCTTGTTTTCTCCCACGTGGAACCCCATATAAAGACGGCAAAAATACGATGAAATTTCTGCACATTCGTTCGAGAGCAGTGCAATACTTGCAAAACATACCACAACTTCGTAATGAAGAACAGGTTGCAAATGGTCGTGCGAGCAAAAATGGATAAATCCCTACCCTTACATTTTTCTGCCTTTTCACGGATTTCAACTGCCTGTCTGCGCCAAAGGATCACTGTCACTGTAGTTTTCCAAGGGTACGCCCAAGTATTTTACCGGTGTTGTCACCCATTGAACGTTCATGAAATAGTATGGTGTGAGTTCCCAATTTCCATGCCAAAAACCAAGACACTTTGCCCAGTTAACTGCACTTCCACTAACCTCACAAATGCTATGTTAACTGCCTCTGCGATACTTTCAAGGTCTGTACAAAAAATAGCTATGTCGTCCGCGTACGCCAGCAGGCGCACTTCACATGCATGTAGCCGGAACCCTTTAATAATGTTGCTGCGTATTATACTTAGGCAGAAGCTTTCAATGTAAATGCAAAAAAGGAGAGGAGAGAGCGGGCACCCTTGGCGCACGGATCGCTGCAGCTCCATCGATTTACCTAACTCTTTGTTAACAATCAGACGAGTGGTACATCCCGTGTATGCCATCTTAACGGCTTCAATTATTACTGTACCGACGTTAACATGCTCTAATACGGCTATAAGCAAATCGTGCGGCACGCGGTCGAAGGCTTTCTCCAAGTCAATCTGAAGCATAGCAACCGCCGAGCCCATATCAGTACATTCTAATACGCATCTCGCTGTATGAATGTTCGTAAAGATGCTCCTTCCCTTTATTCCACATGTTTGATGCGGGCCTACTATTTCTTTCATTACGCTCTGCAACCTACCAGCCATAATCTTCATGAGGATCTTGTAGTCTACATTGATCAGACTGAGCGGCCGATAGGCTGAGACCTGTAGAAGTTTCCTTGAATCATCTGTTTTAGGTATCAAAATAGTATGGGAGGACAGAAATGATGGAGGGAGTGATTTCACTTCCAAAGCTTCATTAAAAAGATATGCCAAAATGGGAGATAATTCGTGCTTAAACTTCTTGTAGAAAGCAGCGCTTAGGCCATCCGGACCTGGGGACTTCCCGCAGTTTAGCTTGTCAATTTCTCTCTCTACTTCACTCACCGAGATTGAGAGTTCCAATCTATCTTTAGTTTCATCGTCTAATTGCGGCATCGACGACAAAAATTCACTCGTGAAGTGATCCCGATCTACAGCGCCCATTGAAAATAGCTTGCTATAGTGTTCGTGAAAAGCGTGCGCGATGTCCTCCTTAGCCTTTGCTACCGCGCCGTTGTACACGATTTCTGTTATTGAATTACGCTGCGCGTAACTCTTTTCCATACCCATAGCGCGCTTCGTGGGGGTCTCAGCAGTTACCATTTTTTCCGCACGGGCACTAATTATTGCCCCATGGAACTTTTCCTTATCTAAAAGCTCCAATTTTTCTTTCACCGCACGAATATCTTGCTTGAACTCGCCCGGCATTTCGCTCTCTTCTTTGAGAAGTGTCCTCAGGTTCAAACGCAAAAGCTGCTCATTATTGCGTCCTTCATGCTTAAGAATGCTGCACCTCTCTATTGCTTTCATTTTCATTTTTTGTTTAAAAGTTTCCCACATTTGTCCAGCTTTAGAGCTGTTGTCACTATTAAGCTCTTCTATACCCTCTAATACTATAGTTTGGAAAACATCATCGTCAAGGAGTTTGTTATTCAGCTTCCATAAATT
Organism: Hyalomma asiaticum; assembly: GCA_013339685.2. Taxonomy (NCBI): domain Eukaryota; kingdom Metazoa; phylum Arthropoda; class Arachnida; order Ixodida; family Ixodidae; genus Hyalomma; species Hyalomma asiaticum. The sequence goes on from CM023483.1 coordinate 147,413,407, forward strand.
CCAATTGAACTTTCTTTTTCTTCCTTTTCTGCTGCCTATCGTAAACATTACCAAACAATGGTCTGTGAATGATAGAGGATTAACACAATAATCAGTGCACAGCGGTGCAATATCAAGCGACACATAAGCGCGATCTAAGCGAGCATGACTCAACCCCTGAAAATGCGTGAATTGGACACCATGACTACTGGAAATACATTCCCCAACATCCTCGAGAGCGTAATCATTTATGATGTCTGCTAACTTAATCGTACTCGCCTCTCGATAAGGCGTATTACCGGTTTTGTCTCGAGCCGAACAAACACAATTAAAATCTCCGAGGATGATGAGAAGGCGGTCAGTGTTGCAATAATAACCTACCCGACAGAAAAATTCTAGGCGTTGCGCCCCGTCTGTTGGGGCATACGACAGAATACTCGCCATTCGCTGCCCGCGAGTAGAAAGTCGCAGATCACGAGGCGGCCCGAATCACAGCTTATAACCGACTGTATAACAATTCCCTGAGAGTTACTAATGAAAAGCAGGCACTCTCCGGACAAACCAACTGCATGACTGACACATACATTATACCGCGCCGAGAAAGGGCGTACCATGTCATCGGTCTTGTCCACGAGTTCAACTTTTGTTTCCTGAACTGCTAGTATATCCAATTCATTTTCTGTCGCAATACGATATAACTGGTTTTGCCTCCTTTTAGTTGCCAATCCACGAACATTAACAGTTCCGACGCGCAGGGACCTTTCCAATGACATGGTTCTGCCGTCGGCCGAGACCAACATATTCATCATACATCATACATCCTCATCATACATATTGACTCCTTGCTCACACGCCATTGTGGCGGCTAGAAGTTAGCATCTACATCGCCCCTTGATGGGGACGATGCACGCACGCGAGCACCACTGCGCGCTTTCTTCTTCGCACCAACGCCCACAGATGCTTCGATTTGCCTCAGACGCTGACTCTGCGACACAGCAACCACATCATTATGGCGACGTTTTGCAGGCGCTGTCTCGGCGTCCATCTTTTCTGCAGCAGCCTCAGAGTTCGGCGCCCGCTGCCTCTGGAATCTGCGAGACGCTACGCGCGTCTCGCCGCTCTCTGGCGGATTCCTCTCTCGAGTGCTCCGAGTCAACGCTGTCCGCGTTCGCTGTCCTCGGCGCTTGGCGTACGTCGTCACCCGCGTCGACCACCGTTGCCGATTGATGCCCAGAGACGCTACCGTCCTTCGGATCACCTTGAGCGTTTTCGTTATTAAAAGATGCCGCGGGGGCCGCCGCCTGTTCGGCCTCTTCCTCATCCATGATGAGTTCGCTTTGGTCTGAAGCTGCAGGCCGTCCCACCGCTCTGGCGTAGCTCCGAGTGCATGCCTCCTGAGAGTGGCCGAAGGCATGACATTCAGTGCATCTTGGAACCCTGCAGTCGCGTCGGATATGGCCCGTGTGTTTGCAGCGAAGGCACAGTGGTGCTCGGCCTGGCGCGACAATAAGCGCTGTGCCGCTGCCAAGACGTATCTGATGCGGTATGTCGTCCAGCGAAACACCTTCTTTCAGGAACAGCTTCACAAACTTTGTCAGGGAATCAGCACCCTCAAAGCCTTCCACTCTCCACCTGTCATTAGCCACTTCTTTCACTTCACCATATTCACTAAAAGCTCTGCGAACGTTATCGTTAGTCACATCCAAAGCCACCCAGTGTAACTTCAGACGCACCTCTTGTCTGTTAGGGTAAATAACGATGCACAGCCGGTCCTTGACAACCAAGCGTCCAGCTTCCACAAGCTTCTTTTTGGCTTCATCTGTCCGCAGGTTGACGAGCCAGACGTGTGACATCTGCGCTCGTGTGTCCTTGTCTCTCCTTCTGTGTCGTCTGTTTGCGCCGGTGCCTTTTGATCTCAACGACATCTGGTAGGCACCGATAACAGCCACATCCCTGATGACACCGGCGTCTTGCAAGGGCTTTCGAAAATCCTCGATGCGATACGGTCTTCCTAAAATATCGCAGTGTAGTACAACAGCACGCTTCATAGCATCACCTGTTGAGACAGTGGGCAGAACAATCCTGTAGTCCTTAGGCATAGAAACAGACGAGGTACCACGGCCGTAGGCGACCGCTGTCGCAGCTCTCTGGGAGCCAGCCATCCTGCGTCCGCACGCGTCGGTGACCAGAAGCAGAATCACTACGCCACGAAGCGCACATGGACACATGCACCACGATGACAGTAAATACCCAACATTAACGAGAGACTGCGCGTTTCTAACGCGTTTGTGCTAGCGCGTTACGGCCCGTGTAAGAAGCTGGTGTAATACCCCTGTCACACTAGACGTTTTAACGTCATTCGATTCAAATGACATTCGGTGCAACGAATGTCATTCGACCCGTGGTTGTGCTACACACGAAGAAGTAATGTCATTCGTTTACGATATCAGTGACAATAGTTGAAAAAGAACTGGACATAAAAGCTGCAGAGCGTAAACGCAGAGTGGCTGAAAAGTCGTCCTATTTCATTTAAAAGAAACGCAGGGCTTTGCTTCACTGAATTACACCAACAGAATAATTTGCAGCTGATACGGCAGCGGTCAAAGGGGGCGCTGACTTGCAGCAGGCGAACCATTCATTTACTGTTTTATAAGCAAAGCACGTCAGTGAGAAACACAGACATTAAATTAAAACGTTGTGTATAAGCTCAGCACTCAAGCAAACGGCGTTCGCGATTGCACCCTGTGGTAAAATAGCGAAGCCGGTCAGACGCCGCTGATGTCGAGAGTAAACACATTTTGTTACAACCTGCCTGGCTGTTTTCTTTTTAAAATGATGAATATCGACAAATGCGCTGAAGTAATACCATTTTCATGTGATGTTTCATAAATTAGGAATGCTCAGTTCCGCACGTTTTCGTTGTCTCTGGGGTAGAGATAGAGAGTACGCATTCGGTCCCAGTGCGAATGCGAATGAGTTCTTCGAACTCATTCGATTCCAGAAGTCATTCGATTCGAATGATGTTAAATGTCGCCGTGTAGCAGCGGAATAATGTCATTCGGTGCGAATGTCATTGTGTTCGAATGACATTAAAACGTCCAGTGTGACAGGGGTATAAGACGCTGTGGCCTCTTCGCCTTATACTCTCTCAGCAGTCATGTGATGGCGTCGGCAAACGCGGTGCGCGTTCCGGCCTGTGTAACAGGCTGCGTAAGACGTCTTTATGATGGTCGACTGGGCGAATTACACGGAAGGTTCACGGTTTACCGATGATTCCCTCCGGAGCTTCGCCCACTCATCATCATTCACCCCGTGGATATGCTGATTTTTTTTCCTTGTGGCACGTTAGGAATAATTTGGAATTGCCTGTTCAGCTTACAAGTACACCTACTTTCATGCAAGGGCGAAATACTGTTGTGCTGCTGGAAATACATAAATAAATACATAAATAAATAAATAACCTCACATGGATCATTCCATCGGACACCAACCAATAATAGTTTACAGGAATTACCAGCAAATGAGGCTGTCCTGTGAAACGGGCAGTGTTTGGTGCGTTAAAATTTTTGCTGTATATGTGTCCCTTTGGTGCATCACCGGACATATTTCACTAGGCCCATGTTAGAACGAGGTTAAGTTTGCTCAGCAGTAGACACATGCATGAATGTAAGCATGTTCAGCACATGTTCACATGAGCATGCTAAGGAGAAACCTTTCATTTCTGCTTTTTGCCTATGGCATACTGCTGCTGATGCTAAAGTGAAGCGCGTCACATTTTGTTCAACTAAAGCACCTTGAAAAGAATGATGCATAGGGCTTCCTGCAAGAATTGACAACCATAGCCGTAACTGCATTCTCAGGACCAATTTGGTGAACGGGATGGCAAAGAACAAGTTGACAGTGTTTTATTTTAGAGGGAGCCCTGGTGGCAAGACCATAAGGGATGAAAGGAACTTCGCTGTTATATGCTGTTCCTCCAGTGTTGCCGTAGGCTCGTACAGGGCTGGCTGACACCCGGAAACAGTTTGTCAAGTAGTCATAGTAAACGGCCGCTGCCAAGGAGTAGCAGGATACCTTGATGTGGTGCGGGCACAGTGAAGAAGGGGAAGCATCACCTTTGCTGAAGTACCAAAAGCAGAGATAGAAAGGGAATGGCATTCTTGCGCCCAATTTACTCTTGGACAAGCGATACTGGTGGCAAGAAAACGGCCCTGCATGATGTGCTGTGTACATGCGATCGTCATGGAGTGGAATGTTTACAGAAGGAACGTCGTTCAATTTGCTGTTCCTCCGTAAACGTAACACATTACCGTTACAGTTCCACCAACCTTAAATGAAACAATAGCGTTCTTTTGTCCCTCCCAAAAGGAACTTGCACCAGGAACATTGTTCCTTGGAATGGCGTTCTGTACAACACTGGTACGTGTATGTAGTGTCACACAAACTGAAGGTGGCGGCAAGGAGAGCGAATGTTTCTGTTATTTTCTCAGCTCCAGCAAGGCTGAACTTTCTTGGCGGGAAAGTGAACAGAGGCAACCACATGACACAGCATTGCAGACACAGCATTGCGAGTAAAGTCATCAAGATCACTTGTCCACCTGCATCACAAATAACAAACTGACAAGCCCTGTCCCTGTAACATCAGGCGTCCCTCAAGGTTCCTTACTTGGACCGCTGTTGTTCCTAATATATATTAATGACCTCCCACTGCATGTTACTAGCAATATTAGAATGTTTGCAGATGATTGTTATTTATCGCTGTATACGAATTATATCCGATCAAGAAGCTTTACAGGAAGACCTTTCTAATGTATTACACTGGTGTGACACTTGGCTGATGTCAAAAATGCAAAACAATGTCATTTTCTCGAAGCCTTAACCCCTTAGTCCTTCCATATGTGATTAGCAGTACATCCTTTGACCTAGTATCGTCATATAAATACTTGGGTGTCACTGTGTGTAATGACTTATCATGGCGCACCCACATCTCAAACACCATATCAGCCTCTAACAAAACATTAGGTTTCTTAAAACGTAACCTCCGCCATATATATATATATATATATATATATATATATATATATATATATATATATACTTCACAGCATGTTTAACTAATCGCTTATCAGACCCTCGTTCGGCCAAAACTTGAATACGCGTCATCTGTCTGGCACCCGCATCAGGCATATCTCACCGAAGCATTACAGGCGGTTCAAAATCGGGCCGCCAGATTTATTCATTGCGCCTACTCGTATGACATCAGTGTGACGTCATTAAAATCGCAATCTGGTCTTTCGTCTCTCGCCCATCGTCGCCGCCTCGCTAGTCTACCGCTCTACCACAAATTTTTTTTCAGCTCTCTTCACCAACCACCTTACATCTCACCCGCAGCAAGCACATCTAGTCACCTAGGTCATTCGCGTCAAGTCTTCATCAAAACCTCTTGTTGGTCGAGTTGGTACATTCTTGAAACCTAAAGGCACCGGCGCAACCAGACGACACAGAAGGAGAGACAAGGACACACGAGCGCGGACTAACAACTGGCTTTATTTGGAAAAATGACGTGGTTTAGAAGTGCCTCAAAGAAGCATGGGAAATGGAGGGGGACAAAAGAATAAAAGGGGGGGGGGGGGAAGGAAACATGTCACAACGCAGGCGCAAAAAAAAAAAAACAACCAGGAAAGCATAAGAAACCAATCCAATATATTGCTTAGCAATGTAACCCCCCGATAGCCGCATCAAGAAGATTAAATTCCGCGTCAAACAGAGCGATAGACGGGGTGCTTATGCACTTGCTGCCAAGTTTTCTAATATGGTAGGCTTCCAGACTTAGACGTGCAATTTTGTCACTGCTCTTGCCTAGGATCGTCGTCTCTTTGAACCGCGCCACACAACCAGGACACTTGATGACATGCGCAACCAAATGGGCGTACTTGTCATGTAGTTTGTTCAGGTTTAGAGCGTGTTCCCCCAATCGGTCATTGACGCAGCGGCCAGTTTCGCCGACGTAGAACATCCCACATGACATGGGGATGCAATAGACCACTCCAGTGGAACATTTTACTAACGGCGTTTGATGGTTCTTCCAGCATCCACCTTTATTTGCATTGCAAATACGTGGGCACAACTTTCCCAGCTTGTTTGGGGCAGAGAAACGAATAGGCACACCGTGCCTGTATGCCACCTTCTTGAAATTGTGCGAAAGCTTATGGATGTAAGGTACAACCTCAGGCCTAGGGGCCTTCTGGTGAACCTCTGCCGTAGTGCTTCCCGTTCCACGCTTGAATTTTTGAAGGAGTGATTCAGAAACGGCAGTCAAGACCGAGAGGGGGAACCCTGCGGTCGAAATTCGGGGTCGAAGCAAGTCTTTCTGCCCCTAACCTCATCGCAATGAATCGCAAAGTCGCTGACAAGGCTCAAGATGATAATTGGGACCGCTGCCTTCTTGAAGGTGTGGAATGTCTTCGAAAGTTCGCTCCAAAAAGCAAGGACTTCCACTGCAGCAGAATGTTTGATGATGTTGTTTCCTTCTCTAAGAGCAACAACCTTATGCTCACGCAAGCCGATAAAGACGGTGGGTTCGCCGTTTTGCCGAAGGGAACATACAACGAAAAAGCACTTGCGGCCGTCGACAAGAACTTTGCCCCCTGTGAAGAAAAGTGAAGTGCGCATAAAGTGTAAAGCCATCAATCTTTGTAAGCGTTTAGATCTTCTTAAGCTTGCCAAGCACATTTCTAACAGCAAGAGCAATAGCTTGAGGGTGTTTTTCACAGCCAAGGCTCACAAGCCCGAAGTACCTTTTAGGACTATTATTAGTGAAGAGGGATCATGGCAGAACTGTGTCAGCAAATTTTTGTTAAAGAATCTCAAGTCGCCAGTTATTAAGGACCCCTTTCTTGTTAAGAATTCAGCCGCAGTAGCGCAATTTTTAGAGGGAAATCATGATGTTGGTTTTGGTTTTTCAATAGACGTGCAAGACTTGTTTTATTCTGTCCCGCAAAATCAAATGCTGGTGTCTGTGAAAGAGTGCGTGGAAGCTAGCGGGGAAGTATCCTTCCGGAACACTGTGGGCCTGTCAGTTGACAACTTCCTCTCTTTGCTGCAGTTTTAGTATTTTTTGAAATCAACTTTTATTGTATTTGACGAGCAGCCCTTCTTGCAGCGTGATGGTATCTGCATAGGATCATGCGTAGCCCCTATCTTTTGCGATATCTTTCTGGCGAAGGTAGATGGCACGCTTGCGCAGGTTTTAAATGGGGGGCCGGTTTTAAACGTCTTTAGATATGTTGATTTTTTAGTGCTTTTAAAAAGGACTCCCGCCTTCACCTACCCCTCTACAGTAGGTGAAGTTTTATCTGTTTTTAGCAAACATGGACTTGGGTTACGTTTTACCCATGAACTTCCGGACGCTTCTCTTTTACACTTTTTAGACCTAAAAATCAAGTTTTCTGATGCGCACGTCTGCTGGGGTTACTACCCACGAGCCAAGAAGGAGCTACTACCGTTTGACTAGGCACATTCCAAGACAATTAAGAGAGGAATCGCGTTGATGTGCATGAAATCAGCTCTCCAGAAATCGTGCCCACACCAAGTCACGTCCAGTTTCTATAATCAGGGAAGCCGTCTTTCGGCCGCAGGGTTCCCCCTCTCGGTCTTGACTGCCGTTTCTGAATCACTCCTTCAAAAATTCAAGCATGGAACGGGAAGCACTACGGCAGAGGTTCACCAGAAGGCCCCTAGGCCTGAGGTTGTACCTTACATCCATAAGCTTTCCCACAATTTCAAGAAGGTGGCAAACAGGCACGGTGTGCCTATTCGTTTCTCTGCCCCAAACAAGCTGGGAAAGTTGTGCCCACGTATTTGCAATGCAAATAAACGTGGATGCTGGAAGAACCATCAAACGCCGTTAGTAAAATGTTCCACTGGAGTGGTCTATTGCATCCCCATGTCATGTGGGATGTTCTACGTCGGCGAAACTGGCCGCTGCGTCAATGACCGATTGGGGGAACACGCTCTAAATCTGAACAAATTACATGACAAGTACGCCCATTTGGTTGCGCATGTCATCAAGTGTCCTGGTTGTGTGGCGCGGTTAAAGGAGACGACGATCCTAGGCAAGAGCAGTGACAAAATTGCACGTCTAAGTCTGGAATAATCAAAAGAAGAGGCGTGCAGGACACGGACACAAGAAGAGCAGTGAACAATACGAACGCCGACTAACAACTGATGCACAGCACAGAGGCGAAAAAGAAAGAAGACACACAGCTTATCTGCGCATGCTCGGAATGGTAGCGCCACCTGTCAATCGGTTAAACGTGCCGGTCTTCGCGATAGACAACTCCTAAGGCTTTCTATCTCCTCTCTGTTTAAGCTAATCGACGGCTGACTCACGCATGCAGTTCCACTAATACTGATATGCCAGGCCTCAACCAATAAACGCGTATCTTCGTTCTCATGCCTGTACAGGATCTCGGTTTCGTCTAACTCGGGCATGCAGCTACATACCTATGGGGTTAATGTTGTGTTTACGGCTCCCAATAAGTTAGGAAGGGTTTGTGCTGCAGTGCATAGAAAAAATGAGCAGATGGACGGTAAGAAGCGAACGGATATCTGTCCGGTTAAGCACCTAGCCAAGAACAATTTCACCGACTGTCGCATGGGTGTAGTTTATAAGATTCCTTTTAGCTGCGGACGTTTTTATGTAGGGCAAACTGCGCGATGTATTAATCAAAGATTAATTGAACACAGAAGGTCGCTATCAGGTGGGACGCCGTCCAATCTATCCTTGCACTGCCAGGTATGTAGCTGCATGCCCGAGTTAGACAAAACCGAGATCCTGTACAGGCATAAGAACGAAGATACGCGTTTATTGGTTGAGGCCTGGCATATCAGTATTAGTGGAAGTGCATGCGTGAGTCAGCCGTCGATTAGCTTAAACAGAGAGGAGATAGAAAGCCTTAGGAGTTGTCTATCGCGAAGACCGGCACGTTTAACCGATTGACAGGTGGCGCTACCATTCCGAGCATGCGCAGATAAGCTGTGTGTCTTCTTTCTTTTTCGCCTCTGTGCTGTGCATCAGTTGTTAGTCGGCGTTCGTATTGTTCACTGCTCTTCTTGTGGCCGTGTCCTGCACGCCTCTTCTTTTGATTATGGAATGTTACCAACTCGCTCAACTTTCTGTCCCTTTAAGTCTGGAAGCCTACCATATTAGAAAACTTGGCAGCAAGTGCACAAGCACCCCGTCTATCGCTCTGTTTGACGCGGAATTTCATCTTCTTGATGCGGCTATCGGGGGGTTACATTGCTAAGCAATATATTGGATTGGTTTCTTGTGCTTTCCTGGCTGTTTTTTTTTTTTTGCGCCTGCGTTGTTGACATGTCTCCTTCCCTCCCCCCCCCCCCTTTATTCTTTTGTCCCCCTCCATTTCCCATGCTTCTTTGAGGCACTTCTAAACCACGTCATTTTTCCAAATAAAGCCAGTTGTTAGTCCGCGCTCGTGTGTCCTTGTCTCTCCTTCTGTGTCGTCTGGTAGCGCCGGTGCCTTTAGGTTTCAAGCGTCAAGTCTTGCGTCCACGTGCGCGAACCTCTACTTTTTCATCTTCCTTCTTTTTTCTAACTGCCTCAGACTGGAATGGCCTTCCCAAGGAAATCGTTGCCACCACCTGCCCAACTTTGTTCGTACAACGTCCTACGGGATATCTCGAAAATAACGATACACAATAAAGGTTACCTTGATGTACTAACAACACTTTACAACAAGAAATTTATTGCATTGTACAAAGAATATCTTGTATTTTTTCTTCTTGTAACCACCCCTTATGTAATATCCCCTTGGGGGTCTTTACGGTATTAAACTGAACTGAACTGAAAAGTTGTCCATGACATCCTGCCGAGCTGTGGCCGTTCCTATGTGGGGCAAACCAGAAGGTGCCTCAATGATTGTTTATGGGAGCACGCCAACAACATGGCGTAGAAGTACAGCGGTACGTCACTGCACACTGTAAATCATGCCACTGTACACCGCATGTTCATCAGACAGCCATCCTCAAGAGACATGCGGATCAGTGCACGCGTGAGACCGTTGAGGCATTTACAACTCTTAAGCGCAGCGCGTGCATCAGTTCATCATCTATTCAGTTGCCTGACAAGAAAACTACTCATATGCAGGACCAATGCCTCATTCTTTATCTTCCCCATATCATGTATGTCACGTGTTTTCCTCCCCCCTATATTTTCTACTCTCGCAATAAAATTTCACTGTTGGAAGTCGGCGCTCGTGCTACTGTCGTTTACTCGTTTGTCCCGTTTTTACGATGCTTCACACGATGCATCAGTACCAGCTAGTCCAAATCACAACCAGTTTGTATTAGGTACTCGCACTACGGCCTACTACATTATGATCACAAAAGTCACGAAGTTTCAGAAGCTGGATGAATTTAACAAAAAAAATCACAAATCATTATTAGCAAAGTTTAAGTTCACTGCAGGACGAAGGGCTCTTCTAATAATCTCCAATTTGTCCTGTCCTGGATGAGTTGATTTCACTTTGTGGCTGCAAATTTCTTCATTTCGTCGCTCCATCCTGCCTCGAGGCAGCAGATCTGCTGCATTTTCCTTTTCTTGGTATTCATACTGTCCATCTGTCGTCTGTCATCAACATGACATGTCCCACCTAGGTTTCCTCCTGCCTAGTTTACTCATCACTGCATGCAGATTATACGCAAAGAACATTTTCTTTCTACTTGCAACACTTTGCAATTTATGTATGCGGTGGCGAATTCTGGAAAATGCTCGGCAGATGAAAATCGTGGCTGCAACTGAATTTGTATTTTCTTCCTCCTGAATTATACACTTATCAAATAAACGAAGTTCACTTTTGGGCTACCAAGTGATATGTATACAATATATGAAATACCAAATGATATACGAAATATCCATTTTCGGACTGATGTCGATCTCTCGTTGAATCACCCAATCGGGAAACTGGAGAGTTTCAACTTACTTGCCCAATGTGATACTACTGCAAAAAACAACTCCCACTGTTGTCAAAAATGCGTGCCGCAGTGCTCCAGTAGATTCGCCAAAGGGGAGCCCAGCCCCTCCTTCATAAAGATACGAAGGGGGCTCCCTGGCCTCCACTGACTTTAGGCCATGGTTTCACTTTAGGCCATCATGACTCACTCGTGATGCCCAAGGTTAAGCACACGAGTGGTGTTGTCAACAACCTGCAGCGGGTGATTGTCATGCAGGACAGGAGACACTGTTTTATTGAATTGTCACGGCCGAGCTGGGTTGGTGCGCGATCGCCTTAAGAAAGGCAACAACAGCATCCACCAGCTTGTAGCACAAAGCTACAAGGTAATCCATACGGATTTCTCAGAAATGAAAGCCCCTTATTTCAAGTTGTTGCGCGTAGAATGGACAATCACAAGAAGAACAAGGCAGACAGAAAGAGCGCAAACTATCAACTGGTTAATTTGCTCTTGAAACAGCTTATATAAGCATGTCCAATCATCACAAGGATAGGAAAGAGGGTTGAAATGGGGTGAGAGGGGAAGCATACAATTCAGAACACCTCACCGTCACATACACCTGCGCAAAAACTGGTCTTCAGCCTTATACAAGGTAAAAGAAGTGTCGCTTATACATTGATCACCTTTATCTTTAATAAAAAATGCTTCTACTAGTTCACGGCCAACTCTGGTCTGGCTCCTCCCGAGTATCTTAATCTTTTTTAGTAAAGGCTCGCATCCCATGCACTTGTTGCAATGAGCGGGCAAATTCGCTCCTTCTCTTTTTTCCAGAGACGAGGCATGCTCCGCCGCACGTTCATTCACGCATCGCCCTGTTTGGCCCACGTAAGACCTTCCACACCTGAGGGGTGTTTCATATACCACCTTCGTGGCACACTTCACAAAAAATTGGCCATGTTGAATTCCGCACACGCTGCCTCGGGCTTCCTTCCCTGATTCTAGGGCATAACCCGGCCAATTTCTTAGGTGCCGAGAACACCCCATCGACACCATGTCTATTTGCCACTTTTTTAAAATTGTGGGCGACCTTGTGCACGTACGGCACAACAATGGGCTTCCTTCTCGGCAGGGACTCGGCGCCTCCAGATCCTCTTTCTTTATCTTCTTAAGAAGACTCTCCGCCACTGCTGCGATTACCTCGCAGGGGAAGCCAGCACAAATCAGCCTGCTAACCTAATTGCGGAAACTTTTGTGCATTGTATGCGGACACAATTTAGTGAGGGCGGAACTAAGGCACAAACCTTCAATCGCTCTTTCTATTATTTTTGAATGCGCGGAATCGAAAGGTAGAAGTTCTTTCTGCGCCCGCGGTGCATACTTCCAGCAAACATGGCCCGTCCCAAACCGTAAAATAATATCTAAAAGCAAGGCTCTTTTCTTGGCATCTTCGGTGATACTGTTAGCTTCAAAGTACGATTCGATTTTAACAAGATAGGGTTGCCACTTATCTCTCGCATCATCGAAGTCTGGTAGCTTGTGGGCCATGTCTGTCGTTGCTTCCGGGCGGTTGTCCGGTCCCGCAGGATCCTTCTTTTGTTGCAGTCCCACACTCGTCGCCACTGTAACCGAGCCGGGCGAAACCCCGGGGATCCGGAAGCGAATCAGTCAGCGTCTCCAAGCATAATGAGCACGTTTATTCCCGTCTTGGAAATATATATAGGAAAGGGGAAGGAGGAGAACAAGCAACGATAGATTGAACAGGGCGCATGGGCAGCTGCCGCATGCAGATTGGGTTGATTCGACGTCACAGTGATAGCACTCCTTTCCCCTTAATAACCGTAGCTCTCTACCGGCTTCTTCGTACGAGCGGAACGCCGCAGTTGGGGTGGGGCTTCTGCGCCGTCCGACGTGGTACTGGAATCCGGCGTCCTCTCCTCTCTGGGCATCGGGTCTTCCTGTGGTTCAGCAGGTGGAGTCCCGGGTGCGTCGGCAGAACGCTTGCGCACTTGTTCTGTGTGTCTGCGGACCACACCTTCATCCGTCTGGACAGTCACCAGCCGGGCACCCGTGGTAGCCTTGACTTTCCCCGGTGTCCACTTGTCCCCAACTCCGTAATTGCGGACGTAGACGGTATCGCCAGGGGCGAAGTTCCAAGGAGCGTCGTCGATGGGTTCCCGCCGCTATTCTGTACGGTTCCTGGGTGGAAAACATGTCAAGTCGCGTCCGCAGCTTGTATCCCAAAAGTACTTCCGATGGAGACAACCCCGAAGACTGCGGCGCGTTCCTATACTTGCACAACATTCTAGCCAAGGCAATCCCAAGTTCCACTCCAGTCAATTTCTTTAGGCCTTCTTTTACTGTTCTGACGGCGCGCTCTGCCAACCCATTGCTTTGTGGATGATAAGGCGGCGTTCGAATGTGTGCGATACCGTTTCGCACCATAAAGCGGCCAAACTCTGACGCGGTAAATGGCGTGCCGTTATCTGAGACCACGGTATGAGGCAGCCCGAATCTGCTAAACAACGTCCTAAGGGCATCCACGGTGTTCTTAGCGGTGGCCTGGCGCATCGGCATAGCTTCTATCCATTTGCTGTGAGAGTCAACAACAACTAGGAGCATGGTGTTATCGACGGGCCCCGCGAAGTCAATGTGCAGTCGAGACCATTTCTCGTTGGTCTTTGGCCAGCTTACAGGTTCCTGTCTCGGCGGCATGGGTAAAGCTTGTACACAGCTGCGACACCCATCCCCTACACGCTGAATGGCTTGGTCAAGCCCCGGCCACCAAAAACTAGACCGAACCACTGTCTTCATGGTGGCAACTGCCTGGTGGGCCTCATGTAAGAGTTGTAACAACCTTCCACGGGCATCTTTGGGGATTACCACCCGATGACCCCAGAACAGAAGCCCTTCTTCTACGGACAATTCGTGTCGCCGTTTGTGGTACTCGACCAGTGCCTCGTTGCCTACCGGCTGCCGTGATGGCCAACCCTCGATAACATACCGGCAAACCGTTGATAGCGTCTTTTCGGCTGCTGTCAGCGCTTTCAACTCCTGCTGTGACACTGCGGGCTGGTCCCATTCATCCAAGGCGAGAACCAAGTCTTCCCACTCTTCCACTGCTGGTTCCGGTGCCTGCAAGCATTGTGGTAAACGGCTTAGCGCATCGGAGTTGAGCATTAGTTTACCAGGTTTGAACAGCAATTTATACTTGTAAGCTCCCAGCAACAGAGCCCATCTTTGAATTCTGGCCGCGGCCATAGCAGGAGTCTGGCGATCTGCCCCCAGGAGGAGGGGCGGTGATCAGTGACGAGTGTGAATTCACGTCCAAGAAGGTAATCCCGGAACCGAGTAACTCCGTACACCAGCGCTAGGGCTTCGCGTTCGATCTGGGAGTATTTCCTTTCTGCTACTGTCAATGTCCGAGATCTGAACCCGATTGGTCTGTTGTCGCCATTTATGCGATGGAAAAGCACCGCCCCGACGCCATGCGGTGAAGCGTCACATTCCAAGAGTAGCTCCCGTTTTGGGTCAAAATGGGTTAAGACCGGTGCGGCGCAGAGAACGTTCCTGGCCTTTTCGAAAACTCGCTCTTCTTTCTTGCCCCAAACCCATTTCGCTCCCTTCTCCAAGAGCCTATATAACGGCGCGAGCAACGTAGAAAGATTCGGCAAGAACTTGTTGTAAAATGTTATCATGCCCAGAATTGACCGCAATTCGGTGACGTTTCGTGGGGCCGGTGCTAGCCTTATGGCGTCCACATTTTTTTCCAGCGGATGCAATCCCTCGGCATCGATACGGTGACCCAAGTAGGTTACCGATGACTCAGAAAATCTACATTTGTCGGCACGAAGCTTGATGCCATGCTCCTTGAACCGATCGAGCACCGCTTCAACGTTAGCATTCTTGTTCCCGGCGGTGTCTGCTATTAGCACATCATCTAGATACGCTTGGGTACCTGGTAGACCCTTTAGCACCTCCTCGATCTTGCGTTGAAATATAGCGGGGGCCGACGCTATGCCAAAGGGTAAGCGATTGTAGCAAAATAGTCCCTTGTGGGTGTTAATGACTGCCAGCTTTTTCGAGTCGTCGTGAAGCGGGATTTGATTGTAGGCGTCTCGGAGGTCTAGAATGCTGAACTTTTCACCCCCACAGAGATTGCCAAATATGTCATCTATAATCGGCAAGGGGTATTGTTCGACTTCGCACACGGGGTTCAAGGTGACTTTAAAGTCCCCGCAAATCCGCACTGTCCCGTCTTTTTTTTTAGCACCGGTACTATGGGCGTGGCCCATTCAGAATGAGGCACGGGAGAGATTATGCCCGCTGCAACTAGCCTGTCCAGCTCTTTAGACACTTTTTCGCGAAGTACATATGGAACTTTCCTTGCCTTGAAGAACTTGGGATTGGCTCCGTCTTTGACGTGTAGTCGGGCCGGTGGTCCTTTAAGCAGTCCGGTTCCTTCGGTGAACAGCTCCGCATAGCGCTCCAGCAGTGCTGCGGACGGTGAAGCAGACGGGTTTTCCGTGGTTGCCTTTTTCACGTGTAACACAGGAACAGAAATTGCGTGACGCCTTCGTCACGCAATTTCTGCAAAAGATCCCGCCCACAAAGACTGGGGCCGTCACAATCCAGAACAGTTAGGCTACAGTTTACTGCAGAAGATTGGTATGAAACATTCATCTTCAGAAGTCCGAGCACTGGAAGCTTGCCGAGATAACACGACAACTTTATCTGTGCTTCTTGCAGCTGCGGCCATTGTTGACGGTACGTTTCGTAAACTACCCTGGGAATTACACAGACTGGCGACCCTGTGTCAATGTCCATTGTTAGATTGATGCCACCCCAATCGAAACACTTCCTGATGGGCGGAACTAAGGCTGGAGCAGTGGTCAATGACCAAATCTGCAATGTGCTGCTGTCGCTATCTTCCGTATCGTCCTTGGCATGTGCTGTTACGGCTAGCGCTCTATCGGTGGTGATTTCGGGTGAGCACATTCTGGCCACGTGACCCTGCCGTCTACACTTGAAACATCGTAGCTTCCTTAGTTTGCACGTCGAAGCTTTGTGCCCATAGCTTCCACAGCATCTGCACAGCTCTTGAGACGTTGACGGTTTCTTTTTTTTTCTCGCGTCCCTGTGATAACTGTAGCACAGGTGTCAGCCTGCTGTCGGCTGAAATGCCTTGCGAATCTAGCTCTGCGGTTTCCGCGGCCAGAGCGAGGGCCTCGGCGTCAGCCAAAGACGAGTCCTTCTTCGCTAGCAGCTGTTTCTGTAAGCTCTTCGACCTTACACCACACACTATCCGGTCCCTAATCATGCTGTCCAGCATTGACGCAAATTGGCAATTACTCGCCATTTGTCGTATGGCCACAATGAACGCGTGCATAGGCTCTCCCTCTTGCTGACAGCGATGATAGAACTTGAATCGCTCAATAATTTCATTCGGCTGAGGGTTATAATAGCTGCTTAAGGTCGTGACAACATCACTGTAGCTCAAGGAACTTGGTGCTTGTGGCGCAATTTTCCCACATAAGACTTCAACTGTCGAAGTTCCGAGCGCGGCAACAAGCAAGGCTCTTTTCTTGGCATCTTCGGTGATACTGCTAGCTTCAAAGTACGATTCGATTTTCACAAGATAGGGTTGCCACTTATCTCTCGCATCATCGAAGTCTGGTAGCTTGTGGGCCATGTCTGTCGTTGCTTCCGGGCGGTTGTCCGGTCCCGCAGGATCCTTCTTTTGTTGCAGTCCCACCCTCGTCGCCACTGTAACCGAGCCGGGCGAAACCCCGGGGATCCGGAAGCGAATCAGTCAGCGTCTCCAAGCATAATGAGCACGTTTATTCCCGTCTCGGAAATATATATAGGAAAGGGGAAGGAGGAGAACAAGCAACAATAGATTGAACAGGGCGCATGGGCAGCTGCCGCATGCAGATTGGGTTGATTCGACGTCACAGTGATAGCAGAATAGAACAAGTCTTCAACATCTATGGAGAATGCATAGCCCACACAAGCACTGGAACTCATGAATCGCACTAGTTCGCCAGAGTCCTTGGTGGCAAAAGGGTCGTCAACGTGCAAGGCACTCAGATGTTTTTGCAGAAACTGGCTAATAAGGCACTGCCAGGAGCCCTTCTCGCTGACGATTGTTCTAAACGGTACCGAGTCCTTGTGAGTCTTTGCGGTGAAGAAGATGGTCAGCGCTTTCTTTCTACAGCCTGTTATTGCGCTTGCAAGTCTATCTACTCAGTTCAAGGTCCTTGCACCTTGCAGCAGCTCTGCTCTTTATCCTTGTGGCACATGATTTAACGCGCACAAAATTATTGGTGATGGCTGCATCGGCCCTCCTTTTGAAGTCCTCTTCTTTTAATACCACAAATCCCCCATTTCTGTCTGCTTGAAGCAACCGCAGGTTGTTCTGGTTGAAAAACGTAACGACTTTCCTAGTCGGATCCTTGACATGCTTGGCAGGCATTGTGGTCGCTGTTTTTCTTAGAGCATCTACACCTTCCAGAAGGCATCTTTCACGCCCCTCTTGGTCAGCTCTACTTGAAATACCGCGATTAATCGCTAGCAGGTCATGCGCCGCAACTGTCGGTTCGAAACTGTGCTTTGGTCCCTTGCTGATGATGTCAGCCGCTTCATCAGGCAGCACCACGTCTCCCAGGGCCACGAAGCTTCTTGAACCATCGGTAACGGTAGTTGCTCTTTTGCTGCAGATCGCTTGTTGAAGGCACCTGGCCGACCAAAATTCCGTCATCTGCACTGCAAGTCTTCTGGCAGCTCGTAGGTAAAACTACAAGCTGCCAGAACCCTATGGCAGCTCGTACCCTATGCCCTATGCGGCGGTACCTGTCTGCAGGCACGTAGGCAAGGGGGGGCCCAGGGGGGCCCGGGCCCCCCCCGAAATCCGTCCAGTCAGCCATTGACGCAGGGGTATAGAGGCACAACAAGTGCGAGTAGCGGCGTACGGACTTAAACAAATGAACAACAAACGATAGTCAAGGAACTCGCCAAGAGCAGCTACCCAAGAACCTTTATTCCGAAAGCACTTCAATTTCAAAACCACGAAGCGCTTGCTGAGAAATTCAGCGTCCAGCTCCTGAATCAACATCACAACAGAAACACGACACTCTCCCATATGTCCGAGTCGTTAGCGGTACGATCGCCCGTATTCTCAGAAAAGAAGGCATCCGAGCGACTGAGAAGCTTTCGAACACATGTTCTCTACATATTGCCAAAGACTGGTCCGCCGAGGGAGAGAGCCCACTTCTTTGCGCTGACTGCGATACGAGCTACACCGGCGAAACGAAAAACCTCAAAGAAAGACTGTGACAGCACAAGAATGACCTCCGAGATCGCAACCCTATAGCCGAACATTCCCAAGACAGCGACCACCGTATCAATCTTCCTGACACAACGGTCATACCAACTGAAACCAATTATCGGAAGCAGTTACTGCTCTGTGAGTGCGGAGAGAGAGAGAAAGCTGTGCAACGCAGGACATTTTCAAGAAGACGAGCTTGTTCGAAACAAAATTACCAGAACGAACAAAATGTTGCCATACGGCTTCCAAACCAGACAAAACGACGTTATCTGTCCGCACTTCATGGGACTTTTGTTCGTCGCATCAGTTCTACGGTCTGGGCGCTCGGTAGTTGGATTGCTCCAAGGAACAATGCAGAGAATGACAGGACATCATACAGTGTCAGATCGTAGTCGAATGGTGAATTAAGGCACGATTACGAATTATTAAATTTTAAAGAAACTGTATTGTTGCACTGAAAAAAATATGCGGAACTTCTCTTCAGGAGGCGGACGGACGATGTCTCATGGCCGTCGTTTGTCGTGGCCCGTCGCTCTCTGCTCTGCGTTGTCCTCCCGGCTTTTTCCTGTTCCTTGGCTCCACGCCTGGGCAATCCCCTTTTCTCCGAAAGAGGTTGCCCCGTCTTGGGGGTGTCCTCCGTCCTCTTGGAAGTTGCCAGGGTGCACGGGGCTTTGAGGTGCGGCCCCTGAGCACTGCTGACAACAGAAAAAGGTAGTGTTGACTCCACCTGTGGATTCCCTGCGGACATCTCTTTTCTTATTTTTCTTAACGAGAGGAGCGGTGTCTTTGTCGCGCGTAGTGGCGGCAACTTAGGGAGTAATCAGGTGCTTTGACTGACAGCTGCGCGGTATGGGAACACGCACGCGTACGGGTTTGGTTTGCCGCAGCCGCAGAGTTTTTCCCCGACCTGAAGATGGAAGATAACCGAAAACTTGGAAAGCGTGGGAAGTATGGGAAGCGTCCGCTTCGATGACCCATTAACCCGTACGACCCACCCTGGCGCCTCTGCGAACCCCACCACCCTTTGTCCGCTGCCTGTGTCGCCGGGCAGGCGCCCGCGTGGCGGAACAAGTAAACAGGTTAAACAATCTGTACAGTTCGGACGCCCACCTGCTGAATGAGCGCGTATGCAGCTCTCCAGTAATATGCGGCTGCCCGAACTGCAAGGCGTGATTCAGCCCCGCACTTCAGCGCTCCGTCAGAGCAAGCAAATTTTTGTCGGGGTCCTCTGGCATAACAACACGCAGCCATGGAGAAAGAAGGTGCCAGCCAGGGTTCAACTTCAACGGCCAGGAAGCGACTAGGATCAACGATGAAATTAACCAGCTTCTTCGCTAAAGTTCCAAAGGTGGGTCCTGTATTTCTTATTGCCTTTGCTTGTAACGTCCGCTTTGAAGATGGGAGTAATGATTCTCCGCCTGTGAGCTTCTGAGCAACACTATAGTATATGATACTGGTTTCGCCATAAATATCTTTTCCTGAGATGACTCTTCAAACACTATGAATCTGGTGCTATCTGGTCGAGGGGTTCAATTTGCCTCATATAGCGCGACTGCAGCCATCGCTTTACAAATCTTGTATACTTGCTATGGGCATGACTACATGACGCTTTTTCGTTTTCTTATCACTCGCACTTGCTAATGGCCCAATTAGGGCCATTAGCAATGATGGCTCAATGACTGAAAACTGGATGGACTGGTTACGCCAACCGTAAAATACTCATTCTTTTCCAGCGCAGACGGCCGAATTTACTCGAGTCCAACGCAAACCAAATTTTTGCTGTTTCAATATAAAAATGCACTTGAAGTTAAAGGTATTTGTAGCAGCTTTTAAAAATAATACTGTACCGTGCTGCTATGTTAACGATTAAAAAATAAGACAAAGATGGAAAGAGAAATGTACAGTTTGTCGTCGTTGACTGAGCAATTTTTCTTCTGGCAGTTAAATTTATTGTATATATAACACAGTTCGCGTGTTAATTCAAGATCTTTTACCTTGACAGTTCGGTCTACAAAGATGACAAATGTCCGCATGTACGTTTGTGTTCGAGGCACGGATATCTGCTTTTGCGCTACTCACAGTCACCACGGCCTCGGGTGCGGAAAAACACGCGACGCAGCTGTATTCAGCATGCCAAATATCTTTTCTTACACGTCAGTTTTCGCAATGAAGGCGGCAAATCACCATACACTTGGTTGGAACGCAAAACGAACGTACGCGTACTCGCAAAAAAAATAATCTGCTCCGTCGCCCTTTCCTAATCACGATGACACTCCCTTTGAACCCTCCGATGAGATCATGAGAACCTGTTAACAAACGCGCGAACGTGGTTGCGGTTGAATATTCGGTTCCAAAACGCGGGCAAGTTTTGGGCTCGTGTAAATTGGAGAAAATGTGCGGATTAGATTGGAGTAAGTTGTTTCAGTTCCAGTAGCGAATCGCTAGGGAAGGAGAAGGGTTCACAGCCATGATAATGATAATAGATCGTTTTTGCCCATTAGAATACAGGTGACTTTCACAGGACCACAACGTCAATTCTATATAAGCGTGTTTGAATTAACGAGATTCGATTGTATCTAGTCTAGATCAACGAGCGGTAAGACAGGCACATGTGGCGTGAAATGAAATGTATTGAATGTACGGATACTCGGAGTCATTTTTATTTAGGCTGCTTGTAAGAGTGGAACTTGTCGTAAGTCCTGCGACAGTAATTAATTGTAGCATAAAGTAAAAACAACTATGATAAGAAAACTTGCGTATGATTATTTTTTTATTTCTATCGTGCATTTAGGAACGAAGCCTTGCATTACCAGACGGTGGCTCTACCTCCGAAAACACCACAACACGTGCAGACTTGAATGCCGAGAGAACGCATGACTGCGAGGACGATGAGGAAGCTGATAGCCCTTTTTGTCGTAATGATATCGGCATGTTTGTCAATCGCACTGACATACCCGACGACATAAGAGAACAGGTATACTCTAAGGTGTGGATGCCACCTCCGAGCTACAAGTTTGAAATTTCGGTAGCCAAAAACGGGAAAAGGCGCACGTTTCAATCTCACTGGCTGCAGCGATACGGATGGCTTGCATTTTCTCACGTGCGAAAGGGAGCGTTCTGCAAAACCTGCGTACTTTTTTGTCGTAAGAGCGGAGCAGGCAAAGGCTCTCACCAGTCATGTAGGAACCTCGTAACAGTCCCGTTTACGAAATGGAAGGATGCCATTGAGATATTCGAGAATCATGCACGGACTGAATATCACAAGGCGGCAACGGTTGACGCCGAATCCTTTCTCAGAGTCGCCAGAGGAAAGTCAAGCAGTGTCCACATACAGCTTAATCAGCAAGCAAAGGGAGAACTCGAGGACAACAAGGCAAAGTTGCGCGCGATTGTCGAGACAGTTGAACTGTGCGGCCGTCAAGACCTCGCGCTGAGAGGTGACAAGGATTCGGGGCGTCTTTCTCTTGAAGAACCCTTGCAGAACGACGGCAACTTCAGGGTGCTCCTACGTTATCGAGCGAATGGCGGAGACACAATTTTGGCGAATCACATTCGTACAGCAGGCAACAATGCTCTTTACTCAAGCCCGTCCATTCAAAATGAAATTATTTCGATAATTGGCAAGCTCACACAAGATAAAATTGTAAGACAGGCAAACGAGGCCGGATTTTTTTCGGTGCTAGCAGATGAAACAACGGATGTATCCCAAACGGAGCAGTTCTCGTTGTGCGTACGCTACGTCGATCCCACTAGTTCGAGCATTCGGGAAGATTTTCTCTGCTTCGTACCTGTTGACGACGTCAGTGCTTCTAGCCTGGCACACACACTGAAAAGGGAGCTGCTGAATCTTGGCCTGCACTTGAACATGATGAGAGGCCAAGGATACGATGGAGCAGCAGCGATGAGTGGGGCATTCAACGGCGTGCAGGCGCTCATCCTGAAGGACTTCCCAACGGCTTTGTACACGCATTGCTCGTCGCACTCTCTGAACCTTTGTTTAAGCGATGCCTCAGCTGTCCAAGACATTCGACGGGCCTTTGGTACAATTAGTGAGGTATGCACTTTCTTTCGTATGTCACCAAAGAGGACAGCGGTCCTGAAAAAACATCTAGAGGCGTCTACAAAGTCTTTCCGCCGGCTGCACCGATATTGTGAGACAAGGTGGGTGGAACGTCATGATTCAGTCGCACTGTTTGGGGAGGCACTTCCTGAGATAGTTCGCTCACTTGAAGAGTTCGTGGACACCTTCCCTGACAAAGCAGCAGGGTCCACCGCTCATTGCCTCCACCAGCGAATCTGTTCGCCAAACTTTCTTATGTGCCTCTCTGTTAGCGAGACATTCCTAGGCCTCACACACCACTTGTCTGTGTATCTGCAAAGCCCGTCTATTGACATGAGCGTCGCCTTGGATCAGGTTGACCTGGTGCTGACTAAACTAGAAGAGATGAGAACTAACGCGGAGGCAGAATTCCACAGAATATTTTCTCTATGTCAAGGTAGAGCGGCGGAGTTCGGAGTGCATTGCGAGATTCCACGGGTGGTAGGAACACAGAGATACCGGGCAAACTACGCTTGTAGTTCTGCGGAAGAGTACTACAGGCAAGCCACGTTCATACCCTACATAGATGACCTGAAAGCTTCCCTCAAACGGCGCTTTGCAAACCATCGGGAAACACTGCAAAGTTTGCAATTTGTGTTGCCAAAGCACGCCTCCAAGGGCAAATTTGAATCTGTGCAGCCGGCCTTCGATTTTTACTTCAGAGATATGACAACAGCGCATATCCTTACACTAAAAGGTGAATGGGAAATCTGGAAAACCAAATGGCAAGCCAAGAAAGAGGAGGAACTTCCCCGCTTTGCGACGGACGCTTTAGCTGAATGCGACAAAGCCCTCTTCCCGAATGTTCACACACTCCTCAAGATATTGGCAACGCTCCCA
This sequence comes from Hyalomma asiaticum, assembly GCA_013339685.2. Taxonomy (NCBI): domain Eukaryota; kingdom Metazoa; phylum Arthropoda; class Arachnida; order Ixodida; family Ixodidae; genus Hyalomma; species Hyalomma asiaticum. The sequence goes on from CM023483.1 coordinate 147,436,623, forward strand.
GTGACTACAGCTGCTGCAGAACGCAGCTTCTCGACACTCAAAAGAATAAAAACATATTTGAGGAACCGGACAGCTGAAGAGCGGCTTAATGGCCTGGCTCTTATGTCCATTCACCGGATGCAAGTGAATGTCGACGAAGTTATCGGTGTGTTTATGGAGAAACCGAGACGCATGAAAATTGCAGCGTGAACCTCTTTTCGGCAAAGCTGCATGTGCGTTTATTTTTTCTTCTTTTGCATTGACTTTTATTATATCGTAAAACCATTCCCAATGCCATCCTTTACAAGTGCTTGCTAAAACGAATGTCAGTGTTCTGCATATTTTTTTGTCATGAAAGCATCCGTATTTTGGTATTTTCTGGTTCAATAAAATTGTTTTCCCAAGTATTTCTGTTTTTGGTTTAAGAATTGCTGTCATAAATAAAGTGGCTCACGTTCTTCTCGCAGGCCTGTTGTTCAGACAGTATGAGAAGTTGGGTAGAGAAAGCGTCCGACAATTGTTTTTTTTTATTTACTACACATCCGTAAGTGGGCGCCAGATTCCTTCGCATCCCCCCCCCCCCCCCCTTTTTTTTTGTCACTCTTCTTTACGTCACTGACTCTGACCCTTCTCGTTCGAGATTACTTGGTGGTGAAGTATTTTTTCTGGTGCACGCGCACTAGCTTTATTGCAGTGTCAAAAAACATGCTTTCCATCTCTGATTAACTCGCCTGTTATGCTGCATTCCACTGTTTTCATTCTCTTCTAATAATTAAGCGCCTTCTGTACTCCCAGGCAACTTTTTTTTTTCATTTTGCCATGGAACGACTTTTTTGCGAACATTTAGGCCTTGCCCCCCCCCCCGAAAAAAAATCCTGGCTACGTGCCTGCCTGTCTGGGTAGCCGAGGTAAAACTACGAGCTGCCAGAACACTTGCAGTGCAGATGACGGAATTTTGGTGGGCCAACTGCGACCACAATGCCTGCCAAGCATGTCAAGGATCCGACTAGGAAAGTCGTTACGTTTTTCAACCAGAACAACCTGCGGTTGCTTCAAGCAAAAATGGGGGATTTGTGGTATTAAAAGAAGAGGAAAAGGAGGGCCGATGCAGCCATCGCCAAGAATTTTGTGCGCGTTAAACCATGTGCCACAAGGATAAAGAGCAGAGTTGCTGCAAGGTGCAAGGATCTTGAACTGAGTAGACTTGCAAGCTCAATAACAGGCTGTAGAAAGAAAGCGCTGACCGTCTTCTTCACTGCAAAGACTCACAAGGACTCGGTGCCGTATAGAACAATCGTCAGCGAGAAGGGCTCCTGGCAGTGCCTTATTAGCCTGTTGGGACGCGTGTACGCGCGGTAGAAATGGACACAACCGCGCGGCGTGAATCCCAAACATCAACTGGCTTTATTCGGGTTCGCTCTGGTGGTTCCGGAAAGCAGCGGAGGGTGGCGCTGCCTGGCGGCTTGGCTTGGCTTGGCTGCCGCCACAGCACTCCCCCCTTAGTGAGTTGCCGAACGGAGTTAAAGGTCCAGGCGATGCTCTTGATAGCCGTCCGCTGTGCGTCAGCCGGGAGGGCACCTCGTGGGCTTGGGCTGGCATTGAAGCTAGGGGTCCTGGCGATGATTCCCTTAGCGGAGGCAACACGGTGTCGTCACGGTCCACGTGTGCTGGCTTGATGCGGTCCAGCGACACAACCTCCTCACGACCGCTTCTCTGGATGGTGAATTGTTTAGTGCCACGGCGGAGGACATTAAACGGCCCATCGTAGGGTGGCTGAAGAGGTCGCCGAACCGCGTCGTGTCGTACAAACACATATAGGCACGATGTGAGCTGCGGGTCGACGTGCACCACACGCGACCCTGGGGGCCGTGGAGGTACCGCGCGCAGTTTGCTCATGACGTTGCGTAGGCGAAGTGCATAGTCACTGCAAGCTATGGATGCCTCCTCTGAGCCGCGCGCAAAGAACTCTCCCGGCAGCCTGAGTGTCGTGCCGTAGACCAACTCAGCTGCGCTGCAGCCAATGTCCTCTTTCAAGGTGGACCTTATACCCAAAAGAACGAGTGGGAGGGCCTCCACCCAGTTGTGTTACTCGGTTGCCGTGAGCGCAGCCTTCAGCTGGCGGTGAAAGCACTCCACCATGCCATTGCTCATGGGGTGGTACGCCGTCGTACGTATGCGTGAGGTGCCCATGAGCTGACTGATGGCAGTGAAAAGGGCTGATTCGAACTGCCGGCCGCGGTCTGTTGTTATTGTGGAGGACACCCCGAAACAGGCTACCCAGTGGTACAGGAAAGCACTCGCAACCGTCTCGGCAGTGATGTCCGCAATAGGGATGGCCTCCGCCCAGCGGGTGAACCTGTCGACACAGGTCAGCAGGTAAACCTTTCCGTGGCAGGGTGGCAGTGGGCCGACGATGTCCAGGTGGACATGATCAAAGCGAGAATCCGGAGTGGGGAGTGTTCCCAGTGCTGTCGAGGTATGGCATTGTATCTTAGAGCGCTGGCAAGCTACACATTCACGTGCCCAGCGTCGGACGTCCCGATTTACGCCTGGCCAGACAAATCTTGCCGTCACCAGTCTTTGGGTGGCTCTAATCCCCGGATGAGACAGTCTGTGCAAGGACTCGAACACATGGCGACGGAGGCTTGCAGGCACGAACGGGCGAGTTCTACTGACGCTTGTGTCACAGCAAACTTTGTCCTCGGATCCGGGAAGTGGGATCCACTCAAGATTCGGGGCAGTGGTCGCGGTCAACAGGCGTTTCAGTTCGTCATCTTCACGTTGAGCGGCTGCCAAAGAGGGAAAATCAACCTGTAGTGTTGTCATGATGGCGTTGACAGGATTCCGAGAGAGGGCGTCCGCTACCTCATTGTCGCCGCCTTTGACGTGGCGGATGTCCGTCGTGAACTCTGATATATAGGACATTTGGCGCCGTTCACGTGCTGTGTGCGTTCCCCCGTCGGAGCTTAGCGAGCGCAATGCGTAAGTAAGCGGCTTGTGGTCGGTGAGGACGAAAAACTCTACACCTTCCAGGAAATGGCGAAAATGTCGTATGGCAGCGTATACACGGCCAGCAGTTCTCTCCCGAAGGTACTGTAGCGGCGCTCGGTAGGCGTTAGCTTCCTCGAAAAGAAGGAAATCGGGCGCCAGATTCCCCTAACGAGTTGCTGTAATACAGCCCCAACGGCTGTATCGGAGGCATCCACCATTACACTCTGCGGGCACCGGACATGGGGTATTCCAGCAGTGCGGCGTTTGCCAAGGCGTCCTTGACCTCGCAGAAGGCTTCTTTTGCTTCTTGAGACCAGGAGAGGGTGTCTGAGCCATTTCGTGAAGTGACCAGCAGATCGTGGAGAGGTTGAAGGATCTGGGCGCAGCGGGGAATGAAACGGCGGTAGAAGTTTACCAAACCCAGAAATTCCCGAAGCTGGCGCTTGGCGGTCGGCTGCGGAAATCCTTGCACGGCTTCAACCTTGTTGGGTTGAGGAAGAACTCCTGAGGCAGAGATGACGTGTCCAAGAAACGAGAGCTGTCGCACGCCGAGCTCGCATTTGGCCATGTTCACGACCACGCCATGCTCCACTAAGCGCTGGAAGACGATGCGCAGATGATTCACGTGCTCTTCCGGAGTGCTGCTGGCGACTAGCAAGTCGTCAAGATAGGCGTGGCAGAAGTTGAGGCCGCGTATAGCACCGTCCATGAACCGCTGGAATGTCTGACCCGCGTTTCGGAGTCCGAATGGCATTCGGACTCCGAAAAGTCCGAAAGGCGTTGCGATGGCGGTCTTCGGGACGTCCTCCGGGGCAACGGGAATCTGATGGTACGCCCGCACCAGGTCGATCTTCGAGAAGATAGTGGCACCGTGAAGCCTCGTCGTGACATCGTGTATGTGCGGTACCGGGTACCTGTCTGGGGTCGTTACCCGGTTCAGCGCCCTGTAGTCCCCGCATGGTCGCCAGTCTCCCGGTGTTGACTTGGGCACCATATGGAGTGGAGATGCCCAGGCGCTCGACGAGGGTCTGATGATCCCTAGTTCCAGCATGTGGTCAAATTCTTGCCGGGCGACCTTCAACTTCTCCGAAGACAAACGGTGAGGCCGCGCGTGCACGGGTGGGCCGCTGGTGGCGATGTAGTGGCGTACCTGGTGCTTCGCCGCGGCGCTGGCTGGCGGTTGCCTCGTCAACTCGGGAAACTCATGCAGAATGCGAGTAAAACGTTCTGCACCGGACGGCCCGAGCAGTGTGGGGCTCAGCGGAGGGTGTTTCGAGGGATTGCCTTGCACAGTTGCCTGCGACACGGGATCGTGAAGGCGCCGGTTGCGCACATCGACTAGAAGGCCGAAATGCCGAAGAAAGTCCGCACCCAAGATGGCGAACTTCACTGCTGCCACGATGAAAATCCACCGGAACGTTCTGTTCAAGCCTAAATTGAGTTGCAGCGAGCGATGTCCGTAGGTGGCGATGGTTGTGTTGTTGACCGCCTGAAGGGGGGACGCGCTGGGGACAAGGCGATGGGTGGATCCAACCGGCAACACGCTCACCTCAGCGCCGGTGTCCACGAGGAATCGAAGGCCACTGTCGCGGTCGGTGAGGAAAAACACTGATGGACGACGTTCGGGGCCATCTGGGACACTGGTCGTCCTCAGTGCCGGCCGCTCCCGTTTCCCGCATGGTTGCAAGGAGGGATGCATTTGCGAGCAGCGTTGCCATACCTCCTGTGATACCAGCAGGTTTTCTGTTGCGCTGCTGGACGCTGGCGCTCCTCGGGAGTACTGCGGGCCTGCATCGCTGCGACGGTATCGGCGAGGCGGGATATCTGCTCCCGGATGTCGTGCAGTGCGGTCGTAGGCGCGCGGCCGGCGATGTCTGGCTGTAGCGCCGCGACGGACCGCGGAGCGACCGCCAGCACAGAGTCCGCGAGCTCGGCGAGTTCAGACAGGCGTTTGTCGGCAGCCGAGGCGAGGATCATGCGCAAGTTGACCGGGAGCCGCTGTAGGAAGAGCTCGCGAAGCAGTCTGCTGTCGGCATCGGTGGTGGTTGCGCCGGCCGTGTGCAACAGCTGCCTCATGTGGCGCAACAATTGGCTGGGCGTCCGGTCCCCGAGCTCGGTGTGGTGCAGTAGCTGCTGCAGTCGCTGAGGCTCCGACGGCGTGAGGCGGCTGATGAGCAGCTGTTTCAGCGTTGTGTACGCGTTCTCTGCAGGTGGAGCGACCAGCAGATCGCGTATTTCGCTCGCTATTGCCGGTGGGAGGCTAGCGACCACGTTGTGGTACTTTGTTAGCTCAGCGGCAATACGACGAGCGGTGAATGGACCACTTGCATAGGGTGCCTCGATGTGCGCGCGCCTCCGCTGCACATCGAGGCACCCTACACGGATGGATGGATGGATGGATGCTATGAGCGTCCCCTTTGTAACGGGGCGGTGACTTGTGCGCCACCAGGCTCGTAGAACTTTTTTTTTTTCCTCTCTTTAAATTTTCCTCATGCCTTTTAAATTTACTTCAATCAAATCGATCATACTATAGCAAAAACGGAAATTCATAGCCCAGTTCCCTGCCCCTTATGGCAGAAAGTCCATATTTTTTTTATAATTATTTTTGTCCGTTCTCTCTAGTTTTCTGCCACCAGTATTCTAACCGTCTCTTACTCATTTCAATCGCGGCTATGTTCAGCTTCCCGTTGTTCGCCCTAAAACCCAAGGCTTCCGACTTGCAAAAGTCGGAGCGCCACCTTGCGCGAAAAACTGGAAGCGTCGCCCGGTTGGAAAACAAACCGTGCTCCAGCCTTGCTTCCGTACGGCGGCACCACGCATGACGAGGTTTTGTCACGTTTTGTGGACGTCTCGATATTTTTTTCCTTAATTGGAATGATATTACCTTTCCTTAAATGTCACTAGAAGTCCTCATTCCCTTGCAGTTTTTCGCAAACGGATCGTACGAATGTCTTTTCGAGGTGCCGGAACGCGAGCTACAATGCACAACGCTCTCCTCACACCGGCATTTAGTTCGTTTGCAGGGCGCAACGCGCCTAGGTTTTGGAAAATTAGGTTAAGAACGTTAAACTTAGCAGAAACACAGTAGTCCTATATTTGTGACTTTATAAGCGCTTGGCCTCCTTCAAGTCAGGCATCAGCTGGTCAGGGCCGTACCCAGGAATTTTTTTCGGGGGGGGGGGGGTTCGTGTGTAGAAGCTTTGCAAATTTTAAAGATTTATACCAGCTTATTTTCGTGTATGAATGAAGTACATCGCTTACATTTAATATTTCGATGGTACCTTTCAATTAGTTGTACCGAAATAAAAAATTGCTGTGTTAACCTCAAATTGTGGTCAACGCAAGAAATAAAGGTTTGGACTATAACACCACCAAAGCCGGGGGCACCACAGTTTCATGAACGAACACTATACCGCCTTTGTCATGCATGCCGTTGCCGAGCACCATGCATATATATACTGGAAGCTGCCAGCGAAATAGTTACCCACAGTCAGCGAACTGTGTTTGTCGATGCAGTTTCAAGTGCTGGTTGCTTTTTTTATGCGGATGAATGCATGCACTTATCGCAAACGCCAAATGGTGGTGGTAGATCATTTACGTTTTATTGGAACTTTGTTGGATGTGCAGACACAATATTTGTACAGATGTTAAGTGTGTCGCAAGGTTGTTTTTGACTATACCAACCCATGTGAACACCAATGGCTCCTGATAAAATAACACAATGTAACCGCGGTACGAAAACGGAATGTAATGAGTACAAACGAATGAAGGAGACTCTTGAAGCACTGAGACATGTTCAAACGAGAAAGTTCTTCCTTCTAGGCAACTTGCAAAAGTCTGTGAGAACTTGTTCCGGGGACACTTTGTCGATGGACGCTGAGGAGCGCTAGTCCGGTCAATCTCTCGTTGCTCATACGATTCCGAAGGTAACTCTTCAGCCTTCTCAGTGTCGAAAAAGTCCGTTCCGGGGTCGACGTCGACACGGGTAGGGCCGCCAGGACGGAAAGCAGTCTATGGATGTTCGGAAAAAACTCACGGTTGCACATCGCTAAGGCCTGTAAAGCGCAAGCTGGGCGATCCTTTTCTTCGATCTGGCAGCACTTACTCAACCACAGTGTGAACTCGGTTTCGATGGCATTAGCCGAAGGAATGTCGTCAAGGTAAAACTGAACTGCGTCATCAACAGCAGAAAGGCTAGCCGATGCGCAGAATTTCGGCAGCAGCATGTTAAGGCCAATCAGGACCTTCTTATGGGCATGGAACCGGTCCCTTAATTGATTTTCGAAGTCCGCCAGCAAAGGCAAATACACATTTCTCCGGTAGTACTCTTCGGGAGTAGCAGACGGTACGTTGCTTCTTTGCATCTGCCTTCCAGTGATTCGTGGTAGGGCCATCTCAACGTTTGTGATATTCAGCAAAGTTCAGTTCAGTTCAGTTCAGTTTATTTACCTTAAAGGCCCCGTTTATAGGGGTGTTACATAAGGGGTGGGGTACATAATACAATTCAAAATACAAACGAATGTAAGAAATATTGGAACTCTGTACACGTGTTCATAAGAAATAAGTACAAAAAAAAACATTAACATGGCAGCAGTAGAAAACGTGGTAGCTGAAAGTAAAAGCTACTCGAAATGTTGCATAAAAAGAACACTACAAATGAATACAACACTAAAAAAAAATTATTACTGCAGAAATAAATAAGCGCGTCAGGTGATCAGCTTGCACAAACAACGACAACTAATGTGGCAAGGTAGAGGATGCAGCAGCGCTGAACACATGGTGGTTGTTTGTAGATACAACTTCGTGGGGAAGGGCATTCCAATCAGACGCTGTGCGAGAGAAAAATGAAGCAGAGAATGTGGTTGTGTGTGAACGTGGTTTTAAAACCTGTAGCGGATGACCAGTGCGTTGCGATATTCGTGCAGGGGGGGTGATGTACGGCATGCGATTAAGTGAACTGTAGAAAAATTTATGAAAAAGACTGAGGCTTGCAATCTTACGACGGTGCACGAGTGAGTGCAATTTAGATTTATCTTTAAGGGCAGATATGCTTACGTCATATGAGTAGGATGAATGAATGTATCTAGCTGCTCGATTTTGAAATGATTCAAGCGCGTTGACAAGGTATTTTTGATGTGGGTCCCAGATTGGTGAAGCATATTCAACTTTGGGCCTGATTAATGATGTGTACGCGAGTAATCTGATATCTTGTGGGGCGTGACGTAGACTACGCCTTAAAAATCCGAGTGAACGATTCGCCGATGATAGGATGTTGTTGATATGCGTGCCCCAGTTCAAATCGAAGGAAATTAAGACACCTAGGTACTTGTACGATGTGACCGTATCAATGGGGCTGTTGGCTATTGTGTAGGAAGAAGGGATGGGATTGTGACTACGGGTAAGTGACATATGTTTACATTTTTTTGGATTGAGTGTCATTAGCCATCGGGAGCACCAGGATTGCACATGGTCAAGATTTTGTTGCAAGGTATCGGCGTCAGTACTATTGCTTATGGAATGATAAATCACGCAGTCATCTGCGAACATCCGAATTTTACATGTGACATGAAGGGGTAAGTCATTGATGTATATCAAAAAAAGAAGTGGACCAAGGACAGACCCCTGGGGAACACCTGAAGAGACCGGAAGGAGGATGGAGGAATGATCATTAACGCTTACGAACTGCGAGCGGCTGATAAGGAATGCTTCAAGCCATTTGAGTACGTCAGAATTTCAGTTTAAGAAGGAAAGTTTATGTAACAAGTGTCGGTGAGAAACCTTGTCAAAAGCTTTTTGATAGTCGAGAAAGATAGCGTCCGTTTGTTTGTTGCAATCAAGATTCATATGAAGGTCGTGAATGAAAAGAGCCAGTTGGGTTTCGCAAGAAAGACCCTTACGAAACCCATGCTGTGCAGGGTGAAAGAAATGATTAGCATCTAAATGATCCATAATGAGAGAGTAAATGACATGTTCCATGATTTTGCTCGGCAGACTCGTAAGGGAGATGGGAGATGAAATATCTTGTTAAATTCTGTTTCGGCACTCGCCCTTTTTCTGGAAAGAACGCCCATAACATTATCTACGTAATCGCACGCTTGTGACAAGTCGCAGTCAACTTTTTGAAGAAACTTGCAAAGTGGCAGGGTCAAAGAAAAGAGGTCACTGCAGATTTGAAGTGAAACAACAAACTCGGGCTTGGTAATGGCAGTGAACAGCTGAGACGCTTTTGATAAAGTATCAGATGACACGGCCTCATCCTCCAAATGTTCGAGAAATTGGACGATGGGCACGTACAGCTCAAGAAAACGCTGAACGGCATCATGACTCTCCACCCACCTTGTCTGACAAAAGGAGAGAACTGATTTTCTTTTTTCTTGTGTTATATCTTCTACCTTGTCTTGCAGTTGGTTCGTCCTCTGTGGCGAAGCTCTCACAAACGCACAGGTTGCCGATACAGTCCCCAAACAGTTGCGGACGCTGGGGAGTTTGCATGCGTGAAGCAGCGCAAGGTTTAGTGAGTGGGCGCTACAATGCACGTACAACGCTTTGGGCGCGGTTTGGCGAATGAAGGCCTGGACACCGTTTAGGTGGCCGCTCATTGATGCCGCGCCGTCGTATCCTTGTCCGCAAAGTAGATTCAGGTCAAAGCCATGACCCCTAAGGCTGTTTAGGATTGTGCTCGCCAGTGCCTTGCCAGTGAGGTCGTACATGGGAACGAAGTCCACAAAATCTTCTTCCAGTACGGGTACTCCCAACGTGTCGTGTTCGACGTACCTTACACATAGGGAAATGTTGGCAGCGCGAGATATATCAGTCGCCTCGTCAGCTAGGACTGAAAAACACGAACTTGAGTTGACATTTTCAACTATCTTTCTTTGTATAATTTTACCACAGAGGGTGATGAATTCATTTTGAATTTTTGGGCTCGTGTAAAGTGCATTCGCCGGAGATGTTTCCATGTGAGCTCTCAAGGCGGCATCTCCATATTTTGACTGCATCCTAAGCAGTGCCCGGAAATTTCCATCGTTTTTTAACGGTAGCACTTCAGAAATATTTATAGGACCAGAGTCGTCTGTGCCGGGAAGCGGCACTTCTTGCCTGCCACAGAAAATGATTGTTTCGATTATTGGCAGCAAGTTCTTGCGGTTTTCTTCCGCCTGCTTTTTAAGGCCGTGGTCAAGGTTTCTCAAGATGTCATGCTGTGAGCGGGACCGGACTGCTAAAAAGTTCTCCGACAGCGTTGTTGACATGGCGTGGTAACTGCTGGATGCATGGCTCGTAAAGGCGTCCATGGCTTTCTTGTAATTGGTGAACTCCTTAGTCACAAAAGAGCCCAAGCGCTGGTGATCTCCCTTTCCCGCACACTCGCCTGCGAAGACTACGCAGTATTTGCATAGGGCTCCCTGAAGCTTCTCTGAATAAACGAGCCATGGGTAACGATCTACCCAGTGAGGTTGGAATTTCAGATTTCTTTTCCCAATGGCTGGATAGTTATAGTTAGCAGGAGGGGTCCACGGATTGAGCAGCAGCCTCTCCATCGTTGCTGGATCATTCACATTCTTACTCCTTGAGACAAACAGCCCCAAGTCGAAAATGTTTGCACTTGTCGCAAAGACGGAAGGTGAACCAGAATGTGTAAGTGCCATGCCACTCACCTTGCTGCCACTTTGCGCAGCGTTGATTGTCGAAAATGGGTCACTTGGAGTTGCACGGCAGCCGACATCATCTGCCGGCGACGTGTGGGTGTCGTGCTTGTGTTCTTTCTCGGGTGATTCACGTAGGCCGGTGCATTCTCCTGAGTCGCTACAGAAGTTCTGATGCGCTTGGCTTTCCGCCTGTGCTGAGGAAGGGGAAGCTTTGTCCTCCGAAAGAGGCAGCTCTTCTGCGTCCGCTTCATCTGTTCGGACTTTCTTGAAGTAAGACGCAAGTCTCGTTTGTTTCGCTGTTGCAGAGTGTCTTTTCATTTTGCTGCCGCAATCATGTGCACGCCCACAGAAGTGGCCAGTGGCTCCGAAGAGACGTTTGCAACTGCCTCGACTGCCGGACGAGAACGGCGGATGATGTTTCTGTTGCCCGCTTTACAGCGGCTAGAATCCCCTTAATAGACGTGACCCCCCAAAAATGCATTGTTGAGGGCGAAGCCGACACTTGCGGTCCGTACAGAAAGCATCTTAACCGCTGCGCGGTGAAAGACGAAAAAAGAGAGAGAGAGGCTCGAAAAAACGAGGTGGGGGAGGGGTAAAGTGCAAAGCTGTACAAAAAAGGCGTGTGGACGCGGGGTGGAGGGGGGGGGGGGGGCGTTCAGGTGTTCTGGTAAAAGGGAAGGTTTGAGGAAAGGCAGAAGAGGAAAGCAATGTCAGGAAACTTGCATTCATATTCGTAGCGCAAAAAGAACCAGACAAGCCCAAGCTGTTTGTTCGCTATGTGGACGATTGCTTCTGTGTGGTGAAATATGGCGAGGTTGACAACCTGCTCGCCTGCCTGAACGCCGTTGAACCTGACATACAGTTCACAGTGGAAAGGGAGAACCTTTCAGCTCTCCCGTTCCTGGATGTACTGGTCAGAAGGCAACGACAGAGCCTTTCTTTCTCGGTTTTCAGGAAACCTACCCACACGCGACGCTACCTCCATTTCGACTCAAACCACCCCGCCTGTCACAAGCTTTCCGTGGTACGAAGCCTTGTTGGGAGGGCCGAAAGAATCTGCTCGTCGCCACAGCGGCGGAAGGAGGAAAGGGAGCGGATAATCCGTGACCTCGGCGCCAACGGCTACACAAAGGCGTTTGTTCGCAAAGCCCTCCTTAAGAGGAAAAACGGAGGAAGCGTGGCACCTGCGTCGCCACAACGACACCGCGTCTCCATCCCTTATGTCACCGGCGCCAGCGAGGCAATAGCCCGCATACTGAAAAAGGCAGGCGTCGACGTCGCCCACAAGCCTTCCACCACCATCGGCAGCTTCATCCCTCGGCCCAAAGATCGCGCACCAGCGGAAAAAGCACAGGGCGTTGTTTACCGGATGCCGTGCGCCGACTGCCCCGCTTCCTACGTTGGGGAAACAAAGAATTTTCGCGAAAGAATGTGGCAGCACAAGAACGACCTCCGTCAACTGAACAGTGAACGGAGCGCAGTAGCAGAACACTGGGAGCGGTTTGACCACGTACATCAGCCCCGACGACGCGGTGATTCTGGAAAAAGAAAGGAACCCTCGCCGGCGACTCCTCCTCGAATCCTGGCACATACAGCAGACAGCGGGGAACATCAACCGCTCCACGGGGACTTTGCCCTGCCTCTACTGCGAGGGTTTGCGACGAGTCACGGCGAGCCTCTCTCGCACGGCGGGCAACCGTATATAAGCGCCGCATATCTCGGGCCTTCTCACCCTTGAAGAAGAAGCCGGTCCGGCTTCGAAACGTCGGGTTTTTTCCTAAAATAAATTTTGGCTGGAGTTTTATCATTTCTCGAGAGACACAGAAGCGCCCGTCCTGTATATGTGTTCCTTCTGTGTCTCTGTCTGGTTCTTTTTTGCGCTACGAATATGAATACAAGTGACTCAAACCAACTAGCCCGCATCAGCACTTTGAATGTCAAGAAAGTTGCAGTGTGTGAAAAACTTTGGCAGCTGGTGGTCGCTCTGCAGGCTAAGTATTTTAGGTCTAAGTATTTTAGTATCAGCCGAAAAGGTAAAGCATGAAAAAATTTCGGGGGGGGGGGGGGGGGGTTCAGAACCCCCTCGACCCCCCCCCCCCCTAGTTACGGCCCTGAGCTGGTGACATGATTCACGAAAGTGGCAACACTGCTCATCACAAATGTGTGATAACATAACTTGAAAATTTACACGGAACCACGTCCAAGCTTAGCAGGTAATTCATTGTGCTGTTAACATCGATGCCCGACGGGCGATGTGCATTTTGATGGGCGCGAAACGCCAAAATGTCCGTGCACTTGATACGATATAAAGAACGTCCGCATCGAAATGGGTAGAATTTCCCGGTTTGCGACCTGGCTTAACATCACATCATGGTTACGGCATGGAATACCCAACATTTAAAAAAAAAAATTATCATTATGCAGATGTATACGTTCTGGTTTACGAGTCCAGTATTGGTGTCGTGAGCTGTCTATCACAACTGCGAAAGGCTCGTAGCTCGTTTGCAAATCCAGTTAGATTTGCACGCGCAGTCGATCGTTATAAAAAGAAAATGAACACTGAAGGTTTCATCGTGTTTTCCGGTGACAAAGTGCGCGCCACAGCTCATACAACGCGGTTGGATACCATCGCATGCCTCGCTTCACCGCTGCCGTCCACGCCCTTTTCTCTTTGAAGCAACAATCGCGGGAGGAATTTCGGATAAATTACTACTTTCTCTTTCTATCGAAATAGTTGCTGCAGGCGAAAACTACGCATTTTTCAGGCATATGAGGCACGCGAACCCTTGAGGCGTGAAGCACGTCGCGCTCGCAGCCCGTTTGTTTTGCAACCAAGCAGACGACGCCGGCTCTGGCGCATGCGCAGTCGTACTTATGCAAGTGGTCCATTGGGATCCACATGCAGGAACCACAGCTGCGGGTCCGCTGTCCAAAACGGCGGGAGCCTGATGTCGACGGCGGAGATGGCCAGTGCGTCAAGGGTGGTCTCCATGGCGTCGATCGCTTGAAAAAGGCGGTAAGCCTCGTCCGGGTCACCACTGTTGGGATGCGTGTACGCGCGGGAGAAACGGACAATCCCAAACATCAACTGGCTTTATTCGGGTTCGCTCTGGTGGTTTCGGAAAGCAGCGGAGGGTGGCGCTGCCTGGCGGCTTGGCTTGCCTTGGCTGCGGCCACAAGCCAGTTTCTTCAAAAACATCTGAGTGCCCTGCAGGTTGATGACCCCTTCACCACCAAGAACTCTGGCGAAGTGGTGCAATTCATGAGTTCTAGTGTATCTGTAGGTTATGCGTTCTCCATTGATGTGGAAGACTTGTTCTATTCGGTGCCCCATGGTGAACTCTTCATAGCTGTCAGAGACTGCATTGAATTTATACTTTATATTAATGAGATAGTTCGTATTGATGAATCATGCTGATGATACCAGTTTGTTTTTTTCGGGCAGATGCAGCAGCGATCTGAGTAGTCGAGCGAATATTGCACTGTCTGAAATTAACTCCTGGGCCCAAGTAAACTCCCTAAAACTAAACATAAATAAAACAAAAGCTGTTTTATTTCACCCCCGCCACACACAAGTTCAGTTTCCTATCATTTCGTTAAACAACTAAGAAATTGAAGTTGTCAAAAGTTTTAAATCATTAGGCGTGTATTTTTCACAGAACATGGCATGGGATGATCACGTAAACCATATTATTACTAAGCTATCTCGGATAATCGGCGTTATCGCCATTGCTACTACTTTCCTGTTTCTGTTAACATGCTCATATATAACTCGTTGTTTTCTTCTTCATTGAATTATGCCTTTCTTGTATGGTCCACAACGACAACTGGAAACATTAGCAAACTTACCATCTTGCAAAAGAAAGCCTTGCGTCTAGCCTGTAAAGTCCCATATCGCTACCACACAGCAGAGTTATTTAAAAAACACCGCATCATTCAGGTTCCATCAATACATGATTACAAACTAAGTCGTTTATATAAGTTCGGTTTATTGAAAAATAATGATACGATTGCAAGAATAGCTAGGCTAGAGAAACATTTTCCTGCTTATAATGTGCATCATCCTGAAGAGTGGTACATATCGAAATGTAGAACAAAATGCGGAAATCAAATGTTAAAGTTTCTACTGCCTGCACTTCTTAACAGCATAACTAGGGAACATCACATTGACATATCCAGCATATCACCAAAACAGCTGCGATCTGTGTTTGTATGATGATGTGAATCTCGTGACTACCTTTTTTATGCCTGCATTGTAATCTTTCATTTTGTTTTTTTATGCCTGTATTGTAATCTTCCCTTTTGTGTCTTATTTTTTTCCTTTTTAATGCACATTGTGAAACACTTTTTATTTGGTTGTACTTAGCCGCACGTCCTCTGTGCTACCCTGTGTACCTGGGGGTCAGGGATCCTCAAGCTGTTCTTACAGCTTTTACCTGCCCTCCTCGTAACATGTCCTGTTGCGGAATAAATTTCAATTCAATTCAATTCAATTTCAATTCAATTCAATAATAAGACAGTGCCCCAGAAGTGTTAGAGGCATTTCATTTTGCTAAGAGGGGCCACGAGTGCATTAGTCACACATCTATCGATCTCACGAATACCGCTGACCATTGTGCAAGCTGTAGTGCTTGTGGGGCTACATGCAATGAGACGAAAATTCTAGTCAGCGGACATAATAAGACAGTGCCCCAGAAGTGTTAGAGGCATTTCATTTTGCTAAGAGGGGCCACGAGTGCATTAGTCACACATCTATCGATCTCACGAATACCGCTGACCATTGTGCAAGCTGTAGTGCTTGTGGGGCTACATGCAATGAGACGAAAATTCTAGTCAGCGGACATATAAGACAGTGCCCCAGAAGTGTTAAAGGCATTTCATTTTGCTAAGAGGGGCCACGAGTGAATATTCACACATCTATCGATCTCACGAATACCGCTGACCATTGTGCAAGCTGTAGTGCTTGTGGGGCTACATGCATGAGACGAAAATTCTAGTCTAATTGAAGGCAAACATTCTACAACAAAACCCATTAAAACAGGCGTCCTGCAGGGAAGCATCCTTGACCATTCTATTTAATACATTGAATTTATACTTTATATTAATGAGATAGTTCGTATTGATGAATCATGCTGATGATACCAGTTTGTTTTTTTCGGGCAGATGCAGCAGCGATCTGAGTAGTCGAGCGAATATTGCACTGTCTGAAATTAACTCCTGGGCCCAAGTAAACTCCCTAAAACTAAACATAAATAAAACAAAAGCTGTTTTATTTCACCCCCGCCACACACAAGTTCAGTTTCCTATCATTTCGTTAAACAACTAAGAAATTGAAGTTGTCAAAAGTTTTAAATCATTAGGCGTGTATTTTTCACAGAACATGGCATGGGATGATCACGTAAACCATATTATTACTAAGCTATCTCGGATAATCGGCGTTATCGCCATTGCTACTACTTTCCTGTTTCTGTTAACATGCTCATATATAACTCGTTGTTTTCTTCTTCATTGAATTATGCCTTTCTTGTATGGTCCACAACGACAACTGGAAACATTAGCAAACTTACCATCTTGCAAAAGAAAGCCTTGCGTCTAGCCTGTAAAGTCCCATATCGCTACCACACAGCAGAGTTATTTAAAAAACACCGCATCATTCAGGTTCCATCAATACATGATTACAAACTAAGTCGTTTATATAAGTTCGGTTTATTGAAAAATAATGATACGATTGCAAGAATAGCTAGGCTAGAGAAACATTTTCCTGCTTATAATGTGCATCATCCTGAAGAGTGGTACATATCGAAATGTAGAACAAAATGCGGAAATCAAATGTTAAAGTTTCTACTGCCTGCACTTCTTAACAGCATAACTAGGGAACATCACATTGACATATCCAGCATATCACCAAAACAGCTGCGATCTGTGTTTGTATGATGATGTGAATCTCGTGACTACCTTTTTTTATGCCTGCATTGTAATCTTTCATTTTCTTTTTTTATGCCTGTATTGTAATCTTCCCTTTTGTGTCTTTTTTTTCCTTTTTAATGCACATTGTGAAACACTTTTTATTTGGTTGTACTTAGCCGCACGTCCTCTGTGCTACCCTGTGTACCTGGGGGTCAGGGATCCTCAAGCTGTTCTTACAGCTTTTACCTGCCCTCCTCGTAACATGTCCTGTTGCGGAATAAATTTCAATTCAATTCAATTCAATTTCAATTCAATTCAATAATAAGACAGTGCCCCAGAAGTGTTAGAGGCATTTCATTTTGCTAAGAGGGGCCACGAGTGCATTAGTCACACATCTATCGATCTCACGAATACCGCTGACCATTGTGCAAGCTGTAGTGCTTGTGGGGCTACATGCAATGAGACGAAAATTCTAGTCAGCGGACATAATAAGACAGTGCCCCAGAAGTGTTAGAGGCATTTCATTTTCCTAAGAGGGGCCACGAGTGCATTAGTCACACATCTATCGATCTCACGAATACCGCTGACCATTGTGCAAGCTGTAGTGCTTGTGGGGCTACATGCAATGAGACGAAAATTCTAGTCAGCGGACATAATAAGACAGTGCCCCAGAAGTGTTAAAGGCATTTCATTTTGCTAAGAGGGGCCACGAGTGAATTATTCACACATCTATCGATCTCACGAATACCGCTGACCATTGTGCAAGCTGTAGTGCTTGTGGGGCTACATGCAATGAGACGAAAATTCTAGTCGTAATTGAAGGCAAACATTCTACAACAAAACCCATTAAAACAGGCGTCCTGCAGGGAAGCATCCTTGGACCATTTCTATTTATACTTTATATTAATGAGATAGTTCGTATTGATGAATCAGCCCATTACATTATATATGCTGATGATACCAGTTTGTTTTTTTCGGGCAGATGCAGCAGCGATCTAGGTAGTCGAGCGAATATTGCACTGTCTGAAATTAACTCCTGGGCCCAAGTAAACTCCCTAAAACTAAACATAAATAAAACAACAGCTGTTTTATTTCATCCCCGCCACACACAAGTTCAGTTTCCTATCATTTCGTTAAACAACTCAGAAATTGAAGTTGTCAAAAGTTTTAAATCATTAGGCGTGTATTTTTCACAGAACATGGCATGGGATGATCACGTAAACCATATTATTACTAAGCTATCTCGGATAATCGGCGTTATCGCCATTGCTACTACTTTCCTGTTTCTGTTAACATGCTCATATATAACTCGTTGTTTTCTTCTTCATTGAATTATGCCTTTCTTGTATGGTCCACAACGACAACTGGAAACATTAGCAAACTTACCATCTTGCAAAAGAAAGCCTTGCGTCTAGCCTGTAAAGTCCCATATCGCTACCACACAGCAGAGTTATTTAAAAAACACCGCATCATTCAGGTTCCATCAATACATGATTACAAACTAAGTCGTTTATATAAGTTCGGTTTATTGAAAAATAATGATACGATTGCAAGAATAGCTAGGCTAGAGAAACATTTTCCTGCTTATAATGTGCATCATCCTGAAGAGTGGTACATATCGAAATGTAGAACAAAATGCGGAAATCAAATGTTAAAGTTTCTACTGCCTGCACTTCTTAACAGCATAACTAGGGAACATCACATTGACATATCCAGCATATCACCAAAACAGCTGCGATCTGTGTTTGTATGATGATGTGAATCTCGTGACTACCTTTTTTTATGCCTGCATTGTAATCTTTCATTTTCTTTTTTTATGCCTGTATTGTAATCTTCCCTTTTGTGTCTTTTTTTTCCTTTTTAATGCACATTGTGAAACACTCTTTTTATTTGGTTGTACTTAGCCGCACGTCCTCTGTGCTACCCTGTGTACCTGGGGGTCAGGGATCCTCAAGCTGTTCTTACAGCTTTTACCTGCCCTCCTCGTAACATGTCCTGTTGCGGAATAAATTTCAATTTCAATTTCAATTCAATTCAAAAGAATGGTGTAACAAGGCTTCAGAACGCTTCCGGTGTGTCGCTTGACAGCTTCATGTCCTTGTTAGAGTTTTATTTACAGGCCACCTTTATCTCGTATAACAATGAATTCTACATTCAGCGCCAAGGCATTTGTATCGGGTCTTGTGTTGCCCCAGTGCTTTGTAACATTTTTTTAGCCGCCATTGACCGCTCACTGCAGCACGATCTCTGTAATCAAGGTGTTGTCAAGACCTTCAGATACGTAGATGATCTTTTAAAGGGACTGTCTACCGCTCAGAAAATTTTTTAAGATTGTGGTAAAATTGGGCAGATCGTGCGTCACATTTACGGGAACGAGCATGCTTTCACCCCACAAAAAAGGAATTATGTTTTTAATTTCGCTCTGAAAGTGGTGCGAAAAACGCCGCTAGCGACACCCAACAGCGCGTTCGTCATTTTCCAAGTGTACGAGAACCAGCCCACGCAGGTATGCATACTCTGCTGCAAAACTATTATGTATGTCTTACATGCGTACTTCACCCTATGAGACACCTCGTTATAGCGTGCAAGAGCAATTTGTTCTTTTTTTCGCTGCTTTCGGGGTGGCGCAGGTGGCGCTGCCTTCGAATTCGTCTGCCTGCGGAGGCGCGTAGTACTGCGCTTGTCATGCATGCGCCGCTGCATGTCCGAGACGCACGCCCGCGCGCCGACTTTCCCTCGCCTCTCCTCCTCGTCGTCGCCTCTGGAATGTCGACCTTGAAGCCGGTTCGCGTTGAGATGCCTCCCGCGCCCGAAAGGGTTTCCAGGGAGACGACGACGCATCATGCGCGGTACCCAGTGTTGCTGGCATGCCTACACTAGGAAGGGAGCGACTTCGTAGATAAAAAAATTGTGTTTTAATAATTTCTATTCAGTTTCTGGAGAAACCACTGCACGCTGGGACACTTCCAAAGGTACGCTTTCTATTGAGCCAAAAAACAGGAGAGCGATGAAGGACGGTAGACGGTTCCTTTAATGCTTTTATCCGGACAAACTTCCCCGACTTGCTCACATTCTGTGAGTAGCATTCTTTCCATTTTCACGCTTCATGGGAAAGGGTTGAAGTTTACGCACCAGCTTCCTTCTAAAGGGTCATTGCAATTTTTAGATATTAATTTACGGTTTGGGACGGGCCATGTTTGCTGGAAGTATGCACTGCGGGCGCAGAATGAACTTCTACCTTTCGATTCCGCGCATTCAAAAACAGAGTGTCGGAACGGAACGAAAAACGAAAACGAAAAACGAAAAAAAAACCGATATTTTTGACCGGAACGAAAACGTAACCGGAACGTTATTTATTATTTCGTTCCGGAGCAAAAACGAAATATTTTTTATCGTTTTTCGGTTCACAGGAAGATTTTACGATCCGGAACAACCGAGGTCATGCAACGTGAGCAATGATGCATAACTCTGGGTTCAACGCCAGCACGCATCTCGGGCAGGTGTTTCAAAGGAAAGATGCGTTGAAATAATGCAGGAAACCAAGAAAGGGGCAACCATAGCTGTTTGTATTAAATTCAAGCGGAGTTTCGCGTGCCTCTCACACAGGCCGTCGTGGAGAGGGCGTTGTCGTCGCTTATGTGTTGAAATTTTGAGACGACCGCAAAGAGCGGCAACCGGAGCTGTACATGTTAGCACAAGTGGCCCTTGGTGTGCCAGCCACACAAGTCAGCGTTGAGAGGGCATTTTCGGCGCTCACTTTCGTTTTGTCAGAGCAGCTGTCTCGCTTATCGGCGAGTACACTTGATGACCTGCTGCTTCTCAAAATCGTGTGCCCCCTTTGACAAAAATTCGGGATTCAAACTTGAGGAAAAATGAATACCAAGTTTTTGTTGTGTCCTTGCTTCGAAACTTTTTGCGACTTCCCTCATAGTCACACCGTGGCCTTATGACGTAAAATCCCAACAATTATTATCGCATTTTTATGTATTAGTTCAGTAACTTTTGCTGTTTTTAAAAGGTACTTTTAATATTAAGTATTTTGTTCGTTCTTATTATTGAAAAAAATAACGTTATGAACCGTTACGGAACGTTTATTTTTCGTTCCGGAACGAAAACGGAACGGAACATTTTTCTGCGGAACGAAACGAAAACCGGAACGAAAAAAATTTCGTTCCGACACCCTGTTCAAAAATAATAAAAAGGGCGATTGAAGGTTTGTGCCTTAGTTCCGCCCTCACTAAATTGTGTCCGCATACAATACACAAAAGTTTCTGCAATCAGGTTAGCAGGCCGATTTCTGCTGGCTTCCCCTGCGAGGTAATCGCAGCAGTGCGGACAGTCTTCTTAAGATAAAGAAAGAAGAAAGAGGATCTGGAGGCGCCGAGTCCCTGCCGAGAAGGAAGCCCATTGTTGTGCCGTACATGCACAAGGTCGCCCACAATTTAAAAAAAGTGGCAAATAGGCATGGTGTCGATGTCGTGTTTTCGGTACCTAAGAAATTGGTCGGGTTATGCCCTAGAATCAGTGGGAAGGAAGCCCGAGGCAGCGAGTGCGGAATTCAACATGGCCAATTTTTTGTGAAGTGTGCCACGAAGGTGGTATATGAAACACCCCTCAGGTGTGGAAGGTCTTACGTGGGCCAAACAGGGCGATGCGTGAATGAACGTGCGGCGGAGCATGCCTCGTCTCTGGAAAAAAGAGAAGGAGCGAATTTGCCCGCTCATTGCAACAAGTGCATGGGATGCAAGCCTTTACTAAAAAAGATTAAGATACTCGGGAGAAGCCAGACCAGAGTTGGCCGTGAACTAATAGAAGCATTTTTTTTATTAAAGATAAAGGTGATAAATGTATAAGCGACACTTCTGTTACCTTGTATAAGGCTGAAGACCAGTTTTTGCGCAGGTGTATGTGACGGTGAGGTGTTCTGAATTGTGTGCTGCCCCTCTCACCCCCTTTCAACCCTCTTTCCTATCCTTGTGATGATTGGACATGCTTATATAAGCTGTTTCAAGAGCAAATTAACCAGTTGATAGTTTGTGCCCTTTCTGTCTGCCTTGTTCTTCCTGTGATTGTCTATTCTACGCGCAACAACTTGGAAAAAAGTCATGCACCAACTCGCCCAGCAAGAAGTTCTTCTACGAAAGCCCCTTAGTTGCCGAAATATTTGTCCTGGTCCGGGGTTCGAACCCAGGACCAATGCCTGTCTGGGGTACTCACTCTGCCAAATGAGCTAACCAGGAGGCTAGCGATTGGACATGAGGGTGAATCCATCGACAACTTGAAGCACATGGGCGTGACTATGGCAAATGAGTTCCGCGGAAAACTGCAAGGTGGAGTAACGTTGATAAAAGGGAAAATCAGTATCCACCTGTTTCTAGCAGAAAGCTACAAGGAAATCCATAGGGATTTCTCAGAAAGCCTCTAGTTGCTGGAAATTTCATCCTGGTCCGAGCTTTGAACCCGGGACCAATGCCTGTCCGGGGCGCTCACTCTGCCAAATGAGCTAACCAGGAGGTTAGCGATTGACAGCGTGAGGGCGGATTCCTCATTTGGCAGAGCGAGCACCCCTGGCGGACGTTGGTCCCGGGTTCAAACCCTGGAGCAGGACAAACTTTTTTGGCAACTAAGTGGCTTTCATTTATGAGAAATCTGCATGGATTCTCTTGTAGCTTCTTGCTACAAATCAGTGGATACTCCCACCTTGCAGTTTTCCACAGAACTCATTTGCCACAATTGCTTTATGTGCTTATACAATACAAAGTCCACTCGACATTTTGCTTCTTCGGGTACATTGAGATATTTTGAACCAAATAAAAGGATCACTAAAACTGCACAATTACCAGGTGGCCAAGCAACTTTATTCTTTATATCAAATAAATGTTAAATACATGTACTGCACCTAGATACAGCCATATTATGGCTGCATACCTGCAGTGTGACCTGTGCAGACTTTTATGTGAAGCACAGCTCATCAAAAGTCACCTGTGAAGATTTCGGCAAATGAATTGCGATGAGAAGATTTGCATTCTTGCAATGTCTTGCGGCAGACCCTCGTACGTTGATGTATTCAGGATGTGCCAGCGTTCCTTTTAAATCATGATGCAGCATCCTCCAGGTGCCGACCATAAAGCCCGAGCCATGTAAGACGTGCCACACCTGCCTGCCCTGCTGAAAACAGCCAATTGGCACTGCCACGGTTTGGACTCCAGCATACCTGCACACAACGCCCCAATTTCAGTGGCCTTGCCACATTGGCCAGCAATACACATAAATACACCAACATGGGCTACGAAGTACTAAGGAAAAGCCTTTCTTCTTTTTCTGCAACAAATGTTTAGAATGCATGAGGTAGTTCCAGGATGTTCAACCAGCATGCTTACAAAGTCTTTCAAAGTTACCAGGTCTTCCAAAGCAGATTAATAATGCAACCAGTGCTCAAGTTAAGCCAAAGATGCTTAGAGTATATTCCTCAAACAAAAATATGAAAAAAATTGATCAAACTAGAGTTATTCTGCGCAAATGTACGATAAATAATCTCGCTTTACCAGATTATAATACGATTATAATACATATAGACCTATTCCATGTTGGTAAACAGTGGGAGGCACTGGTGATATAACGAGGGCTTGCAGCGACGCCATGGCTCTGCCCACCTCTCACCGCTGCCGGCGCAGCGTGTGCAAATGCTGCCTCTGCACAGATTGGCGCCGAAGTGCCGATGGCGTGTTTACAACAGTTTGCAAGGGGCCGCTGCATGAGATGAAGTAGCAGTAGCGCTGTAGGAAGTATTCAATCAATGTACAAAAGAATACTTTGACGCCCAGCTATGACATGAGAAACTAATTCAAATGACAAGCATCTTGCCACAACGAATGTGAATGATCGTGGGCTATCATTCACATTTGGCAACTAGCGCAAGTATAAACCACCTAGAACAGCTAGACGTGTTTAAATATGAGTTGAAATTGCCTCAGCTAAAAATAATGTCTCGAACTAAAGCCCCTAATCCCTACGCAAAGTCCTTGCACAAAAACAAATGTATTGGACTAGTTACTCAAGCATATGAAAAGAGCGATATTGGTGACGCTATCATCTGGGTAAATACGGCTGTGATAACGCAGGAAAAAGAAATCAATTACATGTCAAAGACAAGGCTCTCGCATAACTGCCAGCAAGGCGCATGTAACCGCAGCACCGCCCATATGCTCAGTTGTGATCTCGAAGTTCCTGAAACCAAGTGGCAAATTGCAAGCGTACAGTTTGTCCGCAGAGTCTTACAATTGAAAAGATGTAAAGTGCATCAGACCCATTGGAGCATTACTCAAGGCACTTCTCTTATGTATGCTGTTGCAGCCACAAGCAATTTGCAAAAGCATCACTGTAATCGGCCTTTCGCAGATGGGTATGTGAATTAATCTCTCACATATTTAACTCAAGTGAATAAAACTTCGTATGATGCATATAGAACTTCCTCACTTCAATAATACACGGCGACCACGATTGATTCTGTTCATGTGACACCGTAATATGCCAATGTAGTGCGCGCTTTGTGTCATCGCTCTGTGTCCA
This sequence comes from Hyalomma asiaticum, assembly GCA_013339685.2. Classification (NCBI taxonomy): domain Eukaryota; kingdom Metazoa; phylum Arthropoda; class Arachnida; order Ixodida; family Ixodidae; genus Hyalomma; species Hyalomma asiaticum. Next base: position 147,460,715 of record CM023483.1, read on the forward strand.
CACTTTTTTTATGCCAAGAAACTTGGCACCGAGCAGTACAGTTGACAAACTTATGAAAATTTCTCTCAAATGAAATGGGCTGCGCTAACTGTTAATTAACACACAAGCTTAGCTATGATGAAATGTTTGGCTCAACTGATGAGCCGGTTTTACAGCTTCATTCCATTTTTTAGGATGGTCATCAGCATGAAATTGATAACAACTTATCACACTTGTTTTGGTCATTGCACCACAACCAACTGCAACACAGCACATCAGTTTGCCGTTTCTTTCTTTCTTGAACAGTGGTGAGTCGCACCCGCCCCAGTAAAAACACAGTGGCAGCTACGGTAGGCATGACGGTGGATGGCTACCATGCGAAATTAAGACGCCTGATCACAGCACCACGTCATCTTCGTGACGTAGGCTGGTAGAGTAGGTCTATATGCCTCTGGCAGCACTATCTGAAAGTAATAGGACTTTTTGAGGGCCTATACTCCACCTCAGAAGTACCTTGCAGCACTGTGCTTCTTAGCCAATGGGAAACGCGAAAGCCCCTCAAGATGTATTCATCCGCGTCGCGTCGTCTGCTCGTCATCTGCTGGGCGTCTCTTTGGTGTCGACTCGCCTGAAAGAACCTCTTCGGGGACGCCACCTAGCCGTTTCTTCAATGTTCAGAAACCCATTTGTAGCCGGAGCGTTCGCTCGCATTTCTGAGGAACGCGGTGCTTTTTATGACAGCGTTCATACTTGCACTTTCACCAAGTTCTCTTTTTCACCGCACCAAACACATTAAGCACCACTAACCTCGCTTCTTTTGTCAAATAGTTGATCATTGACCTGTAACGCTCTGCAGATTCATTTGACGCACCTTCAGCGGCCATCGCGCACTGGTCTCGAGCGGAAGAGCAAATTATCGGCGCAGCAAACAATTTTATGCATTTGGGGCATCTCTCATCGTGGACGCATCACCAACGCTAATGTTAAGGCGCCATCTGCTATGTTTAAATCACACCAATTTTACGATTCTGCACCATCTTGGTAGTCCTAGCAGCACGTAAAGAAAGGAGCAATCTAAATAATAGCAACAAAATATGCTTGATGCCTTGCCCTCAGCGTTAGATGAGACTAAGCGATTACAGATTATAACATTTATTTTTTGCTGCCTGGTAAGAGAACCAGTAAAAAGCACGAATTCGGATGGAAGCGGATGGTCTGGGTTGTATGGGGGCTGCCATGTTCGCATACGTCATCGTGGTTAAGGAGGTGATTACGATTGTCAGCTGGTAACTGCTACAATAATTCAGAGTTTGCGAAGTACATGCCTAATGTACTTCGTATCGCTGTAACGCGTCATGCAAGAAGCACAGCTAAAGCCCTTGTATATGATTAATAATGAAACAGTTATGCCCGGAACTATGTCACTCCTCGTAGCTTCGGCAGTGCTGCAAGGTAATTGTGAGATGGAGTTTGTGCATACTGACGAAAACTGTTAAGCGCTTGACCCTTGTGTGTCTCTCTCGTGTGCTCTGTTTTTGCTTGTGCTAAACAATTTTTATCTGAGAGTACATGCTTGCAAATCTCTCTTTTAGTTTTGGTGATGATTCAGTGATAGAAAAGGGCCTTACAGTACATAAAGAAAAATACCTAAGCCTAAGCCCTTCAGGAAATCTATGAAGCATAATGCCACCATTAGTTCTGAATGGATATTAGGTCAGTCTTCACAGAAATGTCTCCATACAGCGGGAAGCATTAAATGACCGTGTAGTGCACTACTACCTGCCACAGAACCTGGGAGAGAACACGATGACATGCTGAACTTGTGATGGCTGCACTTAGTTCTGATCTGTGGTGACAGATTGTCTTTAAGAAAAACAATGCTGCAGATCCTACAATTATGAGAATCAGCATTATGGGAACCAATCAGCGAAAAAATTCCCAATGACCAATTGTTTGACATACTGCCAAGTGATACAAATATGATAGATGTCTGTACAAAGTGCGTGACACGTGTGTGCTGTCGACAGCACACAGTAAAATGTAACGTCGGCACTCACGTTATGGACAGATGTCTCTTCTGTCGAAGAGAAGTGCACGCTACGATGACCTGGTGTGCACATCATAAACGTCAATTGTCGAAGTATTCTTACGCGATTGAGCAAAGTTGGACAAAACAATGCTGAGTGAGAGTAAAACACAAGTATTATTTATTACATTGCTATGATAATGCTTAACACACTAGAAGCGCAACTGATGTTACAGCAGCACCATCATCGCAACTGCTGGTGCAACTGTTTTATATGTACCGCCAGGGAGGAGCTGTCATAGCCTAGTGGTAGCGTACTTGCTTTACACCACGGAGGCCCAGGTTCCACACTCACCTACTGCTTGCTATAGGTGGCTTTCAAAAATCACAGCACGTTACTTCTACACAGATTCTTCAAGGGGATAATTAATGAGTATGATATAGCAAAAATTCAATATATGTTGGTTCGATATATCCGTGCTTGATTGTACAGTGGAACCCCGCTGTTACGTTCCTCGCTGCTGGGTTTTCACGGCTGTTACGTCGTTTTTCATCGGTCCCAGCATAGCTCCCATAGGATCTCATGTATTGTGAACCCCGCTGTTACGCCACAACTGTACGCATGTTCCTGCATGATGCGTCGCAACTGCCCGGGCACCGCTATTTTGATTTGACTTTTGACAGTCTTGGTCACGCTTGCGGGAATCGCTGCCCGCTGATGGTTGCTGACATAGCCGCGAGTGCCAGCGCTGTCTCGGCAGCCAAGCGACACTGCCCCCCCCCCCCCCCTGCCTTTGCATCTTTTCACGCTCGTTAAAGACGGGTGGGGCGTTTCCTCCCCGCTTCGACTGCAGGAGTCCCGATAGGGGTGATGTTATCGCCTCCGAGCGACGGAGATGGGCCGGGCGCGTTTGATCTCTGCTTCCGCCGTTTTTGTCGACCCCACTCGCGCGATTTTATTCTAGCGACCGTACTTTGGGCTCCCGGGGCTTCCGGAGAAAAGAATCATAAAAAGGGATATCGCACTCGCAGCTCCTTTTGCGTATGACTGCTCTTGCCTGCGTAGCGAGGGGTGCAGCCCCACGGCTGTCCAAAGTCCGTGCGCGCGCCGGCGAGCGTAAGATATGTGAGGATTTTTTTTTGTAATGTTGGCAAAATATCCGGGGTACGCAAATTATGCGAGGGCGCAAATTATGCTGGTAAATACGGTAAACAAGCACTGAAGACGGAACGTGAAAGCGCCATCGAGCGATCGCGGACCCGACGCGACCAGCCGACCAGCCGTACTCGCAATCACAAACCACGCGCGGGGTGTCGGAACAGGATGGGGTGATCGCAGTGTGACGGGGGGCGACTTGCCTCGAAAACTGGCGCGTCATGCTGGAATTAAGCCTCAACGATCACAGTTTTGATTGCGATCTCTGAGGCCATACTTTCTCTCTTCGGTGCGCAGGAGGCTATGATGGCGGCCCATTCTCTGCGCTCGACAGTCGCGAATGGAGTCCGAATTCTTGAATTTAGAGCTAGAAACCGTCCGAAGTATCGGTCGTATTAACACATTAAGTCTATGGGGGCACTGGCAGTACCGCGCAGCTGTCCGAATTATCGGTCGGCGACCTAGATGGCTCACCTTGCTGAAATAGATTGTTTGAAATCAAGGCGGCCCTGTTCTCATTCATTTTCGGAGCTTTCCTCACCCTTGCGTTTTCCCGGCTGTTATGTTTTTTTACCCCCTGTCTGCTGAAAAACGTATGAACGGGGTTCCACTGTATATAGCAATACATCATGTGGAATACATTTAGACCAGGAGTGAACCAACATATACCATATTTACACGCGTAATGAATGCACTTTTCTTCCAAGGGAAGGAAAGTTGAGGGTGCATTTATTATGCAGGGTAAACTTTACAAAAAGCAAGAAAGACAGCGTGGCAACCCACAGTAATGCGAAATCAAAAGCAGTAAGAGACACCTCTACAGCATCTGTACCACGCGACTCGGTGCCCGCTGTGATAGCCTCATGGCAGCTGCATTTTGTTTCATTGTGATGGCCTTTTGCTTCCGTTTAACGCGTGGTTTGGCGACGCTGCCGAACGGTCAGCAGTGAAAAAACAAACGAGTGGCACACGGCAGTCTTCACTGCACACAGAGTTTCTATAGTTTCTTTGCCGTCACATGTCCTACCTGTAACGATGACGTCATGATGTGCACGATGCAAAGGCCAATGATGTCGCCGTGCCTGCCTGTGGCCAACCAAGGTCGTTATGCCGCCTATAAATCTCGGAAACGCCCAGCCGCATCAGTGTTCAGCAGCATTCAAAAGTGGCCTTAACGGGAGAGTAGATGTCTCCCGTAACCGCACACAAAATGGCTCGCATTTCTCCCTCATGTCTGTGTTCGGCATCATCTACAACATCTGAGATTGCCAAGACCACAACTTTCGCCAACTCCTTCTTTTTAAAAACAATTAGAGACTGGAATGGACTTCCCGAAGATATCGTAAACCTGAGTGACAACAGCGCTTTTTTTCCATCGTTGTGACATAGTGACATGCCTATTCACTTTTTGTAGCTGTTTGCCACATGCCATATTGTACGCAAATATTTTTGATTGAGTGCTGTAATTATTATATATTGTTATAATTTTCCAGAATGTTAAGATGTACTTTTGCAGAAATGTTAGCAACCATATTGGACTTTGTACGTATACCCCCCTGCAGTAATGCCACTAGGCGTTGCAGGAACTCTGTAAATAAAATAAAATAAATACAATCTCGGAGACCATGCACTGACGATGCTTGGGCTTAGCTGCGCTAGCCTGTGCAGCACGCTGCGGCAAGTGGGAAGGAATTGTGATAGCACGGAGGAATGCACCATTGCGAATAATATGATCTTACCGCATGCCAGCTACGTCCTGGCAACACGCGCCAGTTTTATTGCGACGCCGGAGGTATGAAGCGCCACAGCGCGGCTGTTTGTGGGACTGCAGGAGTTCAAAGTTGGGGGTGTGTTTATTGCGTGGGAGAAAAAGAGAATCTGGAATTTGACTACTAAAGTTGAGGGTGCGTCTATTATGCGAGTAAATATGATACTTAGTTCCCTCAGGATTAATGGTAAGCTTGTTAGCAGCAAACCAAATCAGCAAGTATTTCTAGTTCAATATTCATTTTCTCTTCTATATCAGAAATGTTTTCACCAGTAATTATTAAGATGGTGTTTTCAGTATACATGAGCACCTCAGCAGAGGTTAGTACTTGTGGTAAGCCATTTATGTAGAGCAATGGACTCAATACGGAACCTTGTGGTACTCCTGCTTGGATGGGCTGAAGAGAAGGTATAACGTTATTAATCTATACCATTTGCTGACGATCTTTAAGGTAGCTCTGGAAGAAATTCGATATCCAAAATCCATATTTACGTAATTTGTGAAGCAAGTTTTTGTTGTCTACAATATCAAATGCCTTTTTAAGGTCAAGAAAAACCGTAACAGGAAATTTATTATAATGAAGCACGGTATTTATGATCTGAGTCAGTGTAAGCAGTGTGGTGTTTATAGAATGCATTGATCGGCATCCACGTTTATGGGGGCATAACAAATGAATGCATATGTTTTGCAATTACCTTTTCAAGAATATTAAGGACACTCAGAACAGATATCTGGTGGTAGCAAGAAGATGGCAACCAACCTGTCCTCTTATTTTTTGAGTATACTGAAAGAATGCACGATCACAGGAAAAACGAGGCAGAAAGAAAGAGTGCGAACTATCAGCTGGTTTATTCGTACTTGAATCAGCTTATATAAGCGTGTTCAAACATCACGAAGAAAGGAAAGGGAAGGGGGGAGGTGAAAGGGGAAACCATACAATTCTGGCCATCTGATGTCAAGAAACACCTGCGCGGAAACTTGTATTCAGCCCTATACAATGTAAAAGAAGTGTCGCTTATGCACTTATCTCCTTTTTAAACACGCTTATATAAGCGTGTCTCTTTCTGACTCTTTCTGTCTGCCTCGTTTTTCCTGTGATCGTTGCATTCTTTGCGCAACGTACTCAAAAAATAAGTCATGCACCAACTTGCCCAGCAACAAGTTCTTCTAAGACAACCTGTCCCCCTCTTTATACACAGGAGTAATTTTGGCAATTTTAAATAGGGATGGATATTTACACGCATGCATCAAGTGCTTGAATAACTCGCATAGTATGCCTCCAAATATGTCAATATTGTCTTTTATAACATGCGCTGGAGTCCCATAAAGTCCAGGTGCTCTGGCAACTACCAGCTTACTCACAATCGACAGAATTTCGTGCATCTGTATACCATTCATAACGAAGCTAGTGGTCATTGAAATCAGTTCATAAGTTTTATTAGGAAGAGGCGTGTTATAACAAAATCGCTGTACTCGAAATAACGTTTTTTCCTATCCCGACCCAAATGCATGCATTTTAACCTGCTTTACTTGAAGTGTGTCAGTAGCTTGCTCAGCTTACAGAGAACTAGTGAGACACGGCCACACGTCGCTGTGAAGGCGACCCTTCTCGTCACCAGCACGCACAGCGGTCACCATTTCGAAGCGAACGTGCGCCGCCACAACCGCTTCTCTTCCTTGCTGTGCCCATGTTTGAGGGTATGGAGCCGGTGAGCGCGATGACAAATAGTGCGCAACAGAACATGCCAAACTACTCTGTGCAGCATGCGGAATGCTAGTGCTCAAAGTCACTCAAGCAACTGGAGCCCCTTTATGTTGGTGCGTGTCGGCCGCATTGCCAGCGCTGCCGCCCGCATTCAGCTGTGGTTGAGCCAAGTTCAGTGCCGAATGCATGCGCGTTGGGATCTGTGCTGGACTACCGCAGGCGGGACTGCGTGTTGTTGAAGTGCTTCGTGCCCTACGGGTGCTTTTGTGACCAACAGTTCGAATGGCTCCTCCAGTCTCCGGGATAAAATGTCGGCCTTTAGAGCGGAAAGTTCTGCTGACAAGAAGTGGAAAAAGGTAAAGTCCCTTGATAAAATTTAGAGAATGGCTGGCAGCAGTACCTGACAATAACCAGACATTTAGCAATCCTTTTGAGGCAGAGCAGAGAATTGCTGGCAAAGGAGTTGAAGGCGACTTTGACTTAACCCGGTGTCACACAAGCACTTCAATCACGATCAACGGCTATCTGGATTAGATGCTGCTACACATTCTCATAGTCGTGATCGGGCCTGATGGGGATCAAGACGGCCACTATCAGTGCATCACAATTTGGCTGATCTCAGCGCCAAACCCGATCAGTATCGTAACACCATCACAAAGGCACTTCAGTCACAAACATCGCTGATACGGGTTGCGCTCGATCCAGGTTAGATGCTGCTGCACGGTCATTTTAAGATGACCGTGTAGCATCGCCCCGCCGTGATTAAATCGTGATGAGGCCAACTGGAATAAAGACAACTGTGATTTGTACACTGAGATTCGGCCGACGTCAGCATCAAGTGCAAGCCAGATTAGTTTGGCCCGTGTAGGAGCGGGTGCTGATCACGATTAAATATGCCTGTGACACTGGTATTAGCTTGACCGTGCAGCTGCAATCGGTGAAGGTTGACAGCGATCAAGAAAACAGATCGAGATCAGCATTGATCGCAATTAGAAATGTCCGAAAGACGCCGGTATCATTCACCTTGCCCAACGATGCTGTTCCTGAGGTCACTACAGCTATACGGTCGCACAAGTAATTGGGATTGTTGGTGGCTGCCATTTTGGCACCTATATCACATTTTCAGTTCCTTGCAGTTGTAGTACAATATAAGAATGATTTTTTAAGTTTTCAATGAGTGGTCGCATATATCGAAATAGAGCTTATAACGAAATTTCTCGCCTTACCGCTGACTTCGTTATAACGAGGGATTACTGTATGTACCGAAAAAATAGCCTGCGTGGCATGAGGAGGATTGGCTAGCAATATCTGCATTTTCAATTTTACTGCTCACATCGCTAACCTGTATAGTACCGATGCAATGGTCAGCGGTCTATATGAGTGGATCTCATTCTCCTCCGTTTGGCCTTTATAAATTAAGTGCATCCTACTTCATTCCCAACTGTCTGGTATTTGCCTCTTCTGTAAGCTCCATTCTACCACCTTCAAGACCACTCTTTTACTGCTATATCCTATTTCACTATTCCGTCTAATGTGAACTCCATCTGCCCACGTGGCTGTGCGCTTTGGAATCTTTAACAGTGGAGCAGGCCGGGCTTGGCGAAAGATGGCCTCGAATGTCATGCTCTGGAACAGGTTTCTCCGCCCCACAACAAAAACTGGTTCTCACAGAAAGTGCCTTGGCACAGACAAAGCAGCCACTGCACAGCAAAAACAGAAAAGTGTGGCTCGAGTGATAACAAAGGGGCTGCCACATGTCCTTTCTCGCCATGGACAACACTCCGCTATACTACACGCAAGAACCGATGCATTTTGCAATGTGCAAATCTTTCAAAATGAAGGTGGCTGGGAAATTAAATTCATTCAGCTTCAGTTAACAAGGTTAGTTTTACAATCCAGTGCTCAGACCCTGCACAGAGGATGCATGAAATTCAATACTACAAACATGCAATGATTTCCAAAACCACTTCAGGTTTGTTTCATCATCAGTGCACTGCGCTTTGTGAAAGCCAAAGCATATTTTGAAAGGACAGAACAATGCAAACCGTGTTGAAGGAGTTGAGATGGTACTGTCCACAAGAATCATTTTTCGCCCTGTGCTCTTGAGCTGGCTGATCAAAAGCACTTTCTTGCTCCTGCAAAAAATGGCAAGTCGGGAATGAGTGGTTGAACAAAGATCAGTATTGGTATTTCTCGCTTGAACTGATAATTAAGCCCCATTCTTCCATTTTTTTTTTTATCTTTAGTGTCCTCAGGGAGCTAGAGTGAGCCCCCAGAAAAAATACTAGTAGTGCTACATTTATGAAACTGTGGATGTGGAAAACTTCTGTATAGCTGGGTTGGAAAATCGGCAATTCACTTCGTCAATAATAACTTCGTTAAACTGAAATTTGCCTTTTAATGTTGTTACCGAATGACCCTTTTGACACGAGTATCCTGTAAGAATGTTCGAATAATAGTACAACACAAAAACAATATTTCAGTAATGTTTAAAAATTTTAAGTGTTTCTTCGAGTGAAGATCTGGTCATGACATGACGTTAAAGCCAGGCGCCAAACATCACGCATACGGCCAAAAGAGAAGCAGGTCCGTGGTAGTAAGATATAAGCAAGCCTAGCGTGCCCATTCTGCCGCCAAAGCTCGTCATCGAAACCTCGGGTGTTTCCCAAATGGAGAGGGCAAAGCCAATGTTGTGAGGTTTGCTGAACCTAGGGTTGCCACCTGCCCAGTTTCTGAGCAGCCCGGTCGTTTGTAGCTCCGCACACAAGACCAGCCATCACTAACCTGCTTTTCAGGCATTACACTGCAATACATATTTTTTAACATTAGTGTGTGCTCGAGGAGCTTGCATTCACTGTCGTGTCGTTCACAATCATTCCCTGCTGTCGTGACACAATGGAAGGCACTGGATTTCTTTATCTGTAAGGCCTCGACTATACTGAGGATTGCTTGAAGGGCGTTGAAGTGAGGTGAGTGCGTGTGCATTACTTTGTGGCCAGCCTACTGCGCTGAAATAAATGGTTACCTTCTCTCGAGTGTCATCGTTCCATTAACAACAACTGCTTAGCAGCGCTTGGCTACAACATGGGGGCAGTGGTGATGCACAGTGCGCAACCACAAGCAGGGAGCATCTACGAAGCGATCGGCTTTCAGCATGTCTCCGACAAGGAAGAGAGGGCCACTGCGATGCAACAGCAAAATGGCGGGTCAACCCAACGAGCTACCTGAGAAGCTCAATTTCCGGGACCCAGCGGTTCGAAAGCGCAGGAGCACTTGATGGGACGAAACAATGCAGGTGAACACGCCATGGAAAAAGAGCCCGAAGACTTCGTGAAAATGGCAAACTACGCTACTGTCAAGTGCCATTTCGAAGAGCACTTCATACCATGCACAAAATAATGCACGAGAGGGCAAGGTCCAACTGCCATGTGCAACGGGGGCATAGCCAGAAACTTTTTTCAGGAGGTGTTTTGGACCTCTGATGGCTTCCCCATTGCCAGTCTAAAGAGCTATTTATTTATTCATTTATTTACCCAGGCGCCTATTGAGGATTACAGCAGTGGGGGCTACAGAGTTACTGAAAACACAAGCAGCTGCGTTTTCAAGCACAAATGCAAATGAAAGGAGCAACAACAGAAAGTGCATTGCAACCTCGAAAGTACTGCATTTCATCGCAGCGTGTTGGAAAGGAAAGCATAATGATAACAAAACTTTGCCAGCATAAGGCCAAGAACAAACTGTAACATAAACGACAGTGATCACTGATGAACCACTATGGCGACACTACTCATCACGCAAGCTCTATGAAATGCCTGGAGGGTGTCAAAGCTTTCAACTTCGACCTGCAGTGCGCGGTGTCACTCCAACACGACGTAAATACCTATAACAACACCCCACGAGTCCCAGCGCTCTTCTCAATTATGCCATTGCGTCAATGCATTGCCGAATGCAAGTAAAAGGCAGCTGTAGGAATTATTCGCTTTTCTTTGGACCCTTAACACTCGGCTACGATACGCTACAATTAACTTGACAGGGTTGCACATATACTGTGGCAATCCATGCTTTCTTCTGATAAAAATAGCCCTCCTATTTTTTCCACATGTTTTCACTAAATCTCAGCCACACCAAAAAACATCAGCGTGCATTGTTTCATTTATGCTCGTGCATAAAGGTTTAGCTACTGAGACTCTCACTACAGTGACCCTTCTCACTTTCATTTATCGGCAAGCTTTGAAAATTTCCTAATGCCAGTAAAAGGAACTCATTCCCTTTTTCAATGTTGAACGTGCACAAACCAGCCCCCAAAGGACGGCGGATGGTGGAGAGAAGTGACACACACAACGGCTGGCCAGCTGTTGTGTGTGTCACTTCTCTCTTCCATCTGTCCTCCTTTGGGGCTGGTTTGCACGTTCAACAGTGTGTACCAACTGACCCAGATTTCTACACATCTACAATGCCCTTCTTCAAGTATACTCAGCATTGCAGTACTTTCACAGCACGTTTGTCGTACATCCACATGACACTTTGTGCGCAATAAAGTGATGCCAGACGTTAGAGAGAGGGCAAGTGATCTCACCAATCATTGAAAGTTATCGCGATGACTGACACACATGCAAAATTTGTGCCGAATGCAATTTCAAATGAACGACAGCAGTTCATGCCTGCAGCTTTGCCGAGGTGCATTGTTCCTTGAAACGGAACAAAAAGCCTATACAGTGGAACCCCGCTTTTACATCCCCCGGTTTTACGACGACCCGCATTTTACGACGGATTAGTCTGGTCCCGGCGAAAGCCCCATAGACACAATGCATTAAAAACCTCAATTATACGATGCGATCTTACGCCGAACCCTCATTACACGACGATCCACGCGAAGCAGGGAAGGGCCCGCGGGCGTCTTTCGTCGCGTCAACTCCTTGTCACCCTCCGCATGTCGAGCGCTCGGGAAACCGGTTCGTTTCGGCTTTCCGCTGCCGTTCGTTCGTCTTCCCCAGGCCCTCCCAGCGGCCGCCGGTGCCGCGAGTAGCGGCATAGAGTGGCGCCGGTTGCTGTCTTCCCCATTCTTTTCACCCTTTCCGACCAACCATCTCTCTCCTGCTCTTCTGCGATCTCCCTCCCGTGATAACGAAAAGCGAAGCGGCACACATAAAGGCAGACATCGCGGCGACAACCACGAAGCAGGTGCTAAACCTAACCGTAGCAGACGACGCACGGAGCAGCCGCTGGAGAAGGCCACCGCGTCAACACGCGCAGCAGCCAGTAGCGGCAGCACGTTCCCCCACTCTCTCGAGGAGCGCCCGCTTGGCGCAATCGCAGCTTCGCATCCAAGTGCGGGATACTCGAATGCCTCCATGAACCCCCAATCACGCGCGAACCATGCTTCCACCATGCCACTGCCGCTCCCGCTGACGGCGGTGGAAAAAAGCGCACTACTTTAAAAAACAAAACCAAAATGGCGCTGGTCGGTTGAATGGCGCGTGAACGGCGCTCACATGAAGTTGTGCTGTTTCAGAGTGTGTTTGAGCGGCACGGCAGCTGCTGCTGCTCGTAATATATCTGATACGAAGTAGATTTAGGACAAATTAGGCGATGAAAATTACAGGAGGGGTAGTTTATGACACATACAGTGCAAATATGCGGGTTTCCGAAGAGCGTGTTTTTTGTGATTTTTCAACTTTCAAAGGCCGCGCCCCCCTTAAGTGTGTGACATGTTTCGCTACAGCAGTTGCGAATTGCACCAGTGGATTGCGGCGCACTCAAGGGCATAAATTTTTCTGTTTGGATTTTACGATGCCCGCATTTTACGACGCTTTTTCACGGTCCCGAGAACGTCGTGTAATCGGGGTTTCACTGTAATGTTAAGTACATATTGCATGTCCTAGCCATAAAAGCCACCCAGGAAATCTAACATATGTATACAGTCAAACCTGCTTATAACGAACTTGAAAGTGCTGCGAACAATGGTTGTTATATCAGTAGTTTGTTGTATGTGGACTTGCCCTCCGAATTGTGCGAAAACAGCCACCAAGTCGGTTTTTCTTCCACCCAGTTTTATCACAAAGTGTCGATTAACCCCCTACTAAGCTGTGTAGCTTCGAATGGAGAGCATGGTGTTCGAAAGGTTGAACATCATGATGATTCGGTATCAGCAACTGCTCAAACGAAGTGTTGAACAGCCATAATCTCTCGAAAGCAGCTTATAAACACTGACTCTCGGCACAGCGCACTCTCGTTGACTCAGATTGTGTAAAGATCAACAGCTGCGATAGCAGCGCTTGTGCAGCAGTGGGAACAAAGTGGCATATTGAACATTCATTGTTTCTTGCACGTTCTTTGACATGCAAGCAGCTAGTTTCGGTAGAAATATTTGTGTTTGCTCACATTTCAAGCACACGTTTTTTCCCAGCGAAACAGTATCGGGTACGAAACTAAAACCAGATTCACGGCACTGCCAACAGTTGCCCATCCTTGCTACCATCTGAGCCGTTAAATGCAGAACTATCGGAACATCACCGTCGCAAAATAGCAGCGGATCAATTTCGAAGTGAGTTCACGTTGGTCGATTTCGTGCATGCCTGCAGCCCATGTGCTGCTCTGAACTAAGTAAAAAAAAAAACGGTGATGCACCGCTTTCATTATCAAGCTAATGTCCAAAGAAGCGCGTCATAGATAGCTGTGTCACGTCTTTACGCACCTGAAGCCTGTGACGTGGGTTACGCATATAATCTACAGCTGGACGCCGACTGGGATAAGTTTCTATGGGCGATAACGGGAAAATAACCGGACCTCTTAGCCTTCCTTAATCAACTCCATATTATCAAGATTTTTGAGGTAAGAGCACCTGTGTGACACCCGAGCCATGCACGAGTGCTCGCCGCTCTCATGCTTTTAAGGCCAATTTATGTTTTTCTTTTTTTTAATTTTGACGTCATATACGCCACATTTTTATCACAATTGCATCTGATATGTTTGTTGCAAAAGTAGGATGCTTAGAAAAGCGTTCCCTATATCTAGACGCAGTTTCAATGGGTGACATAGAAAAATCGTAAATGCACAGAAATATGGTCGTTCTAACTGATAGATCGTTATGTCTGGGATCATTATAAGTGGGTTTGACTGTACTTTGCGCATACTACTGCTGTTTTGTCGGTCATGCAGTGCAGCTACATATCCTTTTACATGGACGTTTCATATGAGGAAGCATTGGCCACAGCTACTTGCATTGTGGAAGACGTTCGTTCATTCATTCATTCATTCATTCTGTATTCCTTAATGACCACGACAGGGGGTATTACATAAGGGGTGGGTTTACAAAAATCAGACATTATTACTATAAAACAAATACAGACACTTGTTCTGCAAAAGCAGATGGACTGGTGATGGCAGCGATGTCGTACGGAAGGCCGTTCCAGTCTACAACCACACGAGGGAAAGAAGAAGACGAAAACGTGACAGTGTGCACTTTGTGGCAAGCACAATTTAAACAATGACCTGTGCGATGTGATGTGGTCTGATGAAAGATGTGTATGCTAAATGTCTTACATGAGGAGGAGCTTTTAGTAAATGACGTTTAGAGAATCCTAGCTTTTTGTTAAGAGATGCTACGATGTTGCTAATATCATTGCTAATGTTGCTAATAACGACACGAGGCATATCAGCATTAGCAGAAGACAAGCTCTGAAGGTGCATAAATCCATTGTGCCCCAATCCCTTGTGTCGTTCTTTGCAGCACAAAAGAGAGCCACTAGTATATTCTGAAAGAAAACAAAAAGCATGAGATTTATATTGTCACGGGCGTCGTCGTCACTTGAATCCACAGGAGACGAGGGTGCGGCAGACACGCTTTATTGTTAATGAGGCGGACTCGTGCCTCTCGCATAGGAAAAACCAAAGTAACTGAACAACACAAAGAAAAGTAACTGGACTAGAGCAGCGTGCACATGCACGGCTGCCGCCCCACCAAGGAATAACACATAGCTTATGCGTTACCAGCTATTTAAGCGCTGTGATAACAACACAGTACATGCGCATACCTATCCTCAGATATTGCACTGTCTGATACGATGCGCCCACCGGAAGTTAATCGCAGGCCACGCTAACCTATCTAAATGACGCAACAGCTGTCGCTCGATGGTGGCAGCTGCAAAGAACTGCATGGAACGTGGTAATATTGCAATCATTTTGGTTTTCTCTTAGGCCTTACATCCCTGGGTAAACAAAAGTGCTATATTTTCCTTTACATCACGCGAACTGCTGTGGGTAAGGTAGTCATGCGGGCAGCATGATGACGCAGCAAAAGATGCACTGTTCAGCGGTTCGCCATGTATCTCTGCACTGTGTGTAACAGTACGCATGCCAGCAATATTATCTTATCAATTTGTTTGTACTGTCATAAACGACAGTGCAGGTTTTTCATTAGCAGACCTGACCTAACATGGACACGCACATGAAGACGCACGTTTCACCTATATGCTCTTCGTGCAGTTCCCAACAATGTGTGAATCATGGCAAATGGGGAGGGGGAGGTAGCGTAGCTCTAAAGGAGTCTTATTTCAAGAGAGTGGTAACACATGGCCACCTGGTCAGTAGGATGTTATCAGAGATACAGGAAATCAAAGAATGACAAAGTGGGTTTCGCATCTGTGTTGTTATCATGCCATCACAAGTCCATGTAGAGCAGTGCGCAAACCAGACACACCATATAAAACACAGGCAAAGAAGACATCCGCATTTAGGTGTGCTTTTTCTTCTTTCCCTTGTTTTATGTGCTGTTTCACACACGCATTATGAAGATCAGTTCGCAACTAACCCATAGGATCACATTACATCCGATGGAGTCTATTATCTGACAAAATATTGTCTGGTCAGGATGAAACATTGGTGAAAACGCACATGGAACCCAACCAAGCAAAATAATATTTACTGACATTTTGGCTCCCACATGGGAGCCTTGTTTTGTATTGCAGCCTAGCATGCTGTCTATCATTTGTTGTTATTTATTTGCTAAGAACTATATCACTATTGCTTAGAGCTACTTAGCTATAGTATTTATATTTAAAACACAGATGAACACAAACTAAGGAAAATAATATTTACTGACATTTTGGCTTCCAAATGGGAGATTTGTTCTCTATTGCAGCCTAGCATGTAAGTTTAAAAATATCAAAAATGTTTTTTTTTTAATTGTCATCAGAAATTTCCATTGTTCGGTGTTTTCTTGAAGTTAGCCTGCCCGTATCTCTTTATTGAAAACTCGTATACATATAAGCTTTTGCAGTTTGACAAACGAGTACGCTTAGAACGTAATGCAAAATTTTCGCTGCTCTGCTGCAAGCCTTTTTTGAGATATAAGCCCACAAAGTAGACAAAAAATGCTTCCTGGGCCGATTTTGAGATTTTTATAAAAATATTTACACTCCCCATAAAAAGCAAAAATAACTGAACACAAGCAGAAGAATAAATTTCAGCCACTCAGCCTTAATATAGTTTGTGTAATTAATAACCAAAGTTGGCCAAAACAGAAGAGCAGGTAAGCGCGGCACTCCATCTCTTCGTCATTATTGATTCCCGGCGCTACGAAAAAATTTTTGCTAGTAAAACCAATTGAGGATCTCTTTTTTCCACTCGTCGGGCAGCAATATATAAAATTTTGAAATAAATTCAAGGGGGTGACCAGCCATGCTTTGTTCGATCTTACGTGGAATCACCCACCTACAGAAGGCTTGCAGATATGATGACCTCAAGGATGAGCTCATCTGCAATCGTCTCGTGGTTGGACTGTTCGATATTAGACTTCGCGAGAGGACGCAACTCAATCCCGAGCTGACTATGCAGTCAGCGATGAAATTGGTGAGGAACTACGAGGTGGTGAAACAGCAGTAAAAGGGGAGTTCGCCCCGAGGAGCATTCCACCATTGCTGTTTATGAGGCCAGAAAGGCAATCCACGAAAGTGCATCCAGAAAGAAATGAAAAACTGTCTCAGTGCTTCTGTGCTGTCAACGCACCGCAAAAGGCAATGATGCTGGACGCTGTCAGTTGTGTGTAGGAGCCCACAATCACATGAAAGTGTAGTGCCCAGCCACGGCCAAGACATGCGACAGCTGTGGGAAGAAAGGCCACTACGTAAAAACAATCCGCCATCTAAAAAACCTTGGAGAGTGAGGGCAAAGCTGAACACCGCACCTCTCGTGTTCAAAGTGGATGCAGGTGTCGACGTCAAGTGCCACTTAAGGGCTACCAAAGGGACACTACCAGGCCTTTAGACACAGCAGGATACTTCACAGCTACAATAGAAAGGCGAAATGCGAGATTATAAGAGAAGGTCTTCGTCATCAAATGGTGGAGAGAATCAGTAGTCAAGCAGTAGAGTCACTGGGCTTTGTGCAGTGGCCACTGAAGTTGGCAGAAACACAGGAGAGTGACATCCCTGACATTTTAGGCAACATCAGGACTTGAATGGTGGAAACCACATAAAGTGACCAGCAACGCCAAGCCCTACGCAGTCAGTGAAATGCACGGTGAGTGGTCATTCCTTTTCTTCCAGCCGTCAAGATGGAACTCAAGAGGACAGAAAACATCGGCGTCATGCAAAAGGCCGAACAAGTGACAGAGTGGTGTGTCGCAATACTGAGAGCAAAAAGGCAAAGGCTGAAGCGTTGAAACTCTTTAAGAACCTACAGCTTGAGAACCTTGTGAAAGCAGTGAAACAAAGTAAAGATGTGCTACGCGTGTTTTTTGTGGCTAAAACACACAAGCCTGAGGTTCCTTTTCAGGCTATCGTCACAGAAGGAGACTCGTGGCAGGTTTTAGTCAGTGGATTCTTGCAGCGTGCATTGAAGACACTGGACACGTCGGATCCGTTTGGAGTACAGGGATCCTCAGAAGTTGTTGACTGGTTAAAGTCAAGTGGTGTGCGTGCCAATACTGCGATGCCCATTGATATTGAGGACTTGTTTTATTCTATTCCTCATAAGGACCTTTTTACTGTTGTACGTGATCTCATTGAAGAATAAGGAGAAGTAACCTTTAGGAATGCATGTGCCTTAACACTCGAGTCTTTTATGGAACTCCTTTCTTTTTACCTGTCAAACACTTCAGTGTCTTTTAAACATCGTCTCTTCATTCAAAAACGGGGTATTTGCATAGGTTCTAAGGTAGCCCCTACTTTATGCCATATATTTTTATCCCATTTTGATAGGAATGTGAATTCTATCTTGCAGGACAAACGCATTGTGCGCATTTTCAGGTATGTAGACGATTTCTTGGTGCTTTTAGAGCTCAGCCCAGATGACTGTATAGAATCAAGTGCCAAAAGAATTTTAAAATTTTTCGAGGATTCCTCTCGAGAGCTTAGCTTCACCTACGAACTTTGCAAGGAAAACTCGATAAAATTTCTTGACCTGGTTGTAAAATTTCAGCGTGACAGTCATGTTTGCTGGGGGTACAGTCCTAGATCGACAAAAGCACTCCTCCCGTACGACTCGTTTCATTCGAAATTAGTAAAGCGAAGTATTGTTTCCTTGTGCTTCATCGGTGCAATGAACAAGAGCTGCCTACATTGCATGCAGGAAAGTTTTGACGCTCAGGTGGCCAGGTTATGCTCGGCAGGGTACCCAGCATCAATCCCGACAGCTGTGGCCGAAACCTTATTTAGGCGAATGACAAAAAAGAAAACAGTGTCAGCAGAATCTTCGGAAAGGAAAAGGGTCATAGTCATGCCATATTTGCATGGCTTGTCGCACAACCTTATGTTGAATTCCAATGGCGGAGTCGGAGCAAGTTTTTCTGCTCCTTTCGGAGCAAGTGAGTTCCAATGACAGAGTGAGGATGGGAGTCGAGAGTTCCAATGAGAGAGCCGGAGCGGATTCAGAGCAGGAGTTGCTCCGTGGAGCAGGAAAAGCTGCTCCGCCAAAATCGGCGGAGTGGACCGGAACTCTGCATGACGCATTTCCTTTAACACGCTCGCCTGCTTGGGGGCGCGGCGGCGCCACCGGTCGCGACTCGCGAGTTGTGGTAATGGCGGACGGCATGGGCTGCTCGGGTGCTTCGGCAAAGCGTGCGGCGTTGCTTCTGCTACTCGATAGCGACAGCTCCGAGTCAGAAAGCTCAAGTTCCCGCACGAGTGATTCCTCGAACATTGACAGTGACGCTGAATCTTACGCTTACGAGTGGGAATTTGAGAGGCTGTTCTGTAAGAGACCATGCGCAAGGTATCGTGGGTAACTCGGCAGCTTCCGCCTTGCTCCAGCGGTGCGGGTTCCGTTCCAATCGCGGATTTGGAGGATTTGCTCTACGCCAGAGTCGAGTGCTCACTCGCGGAGTCAGTCGGCTGCTCCGACTCCACCATTGGAATTCAACATTAAGCGTGGCCACAAAGAACGGAGTAACCCTAGTGTTCTCAGCGCCCAGCAAACTGGCAAAGCTATTGCACGAGGATCACTGGAGAGAGGAAACTTCCAAGCAGTGACTGTGGAAAAAAATCACACGAAACTGTGCACGTTTACGAATTGTGCAAAATCCGTAATTTATCAGATTCCTCTTTCGTGCGGTGGCTCCTACGTGGGCCAGACTGGGCGATGCATTAATGAACGCATGAGTGAACATCGCAATCTGCTCCCAACAGGTACAGGGGGAAATTCACCTTTGCATTGCAAAAGGTGCGGATGTGAAGCAGATTTTCAGGGTGTATCGATAGTGGGGAGAGAGCGCGGCAAATTGGAAAGGGAGATAGGAGAAACTCTCCATATCAGGAAGTTGGGTGCTGATTTATGTGTCAGTCAGTGAAGCTTCGGTACGTCAACATTCTATTCTTATATAAAAGGCAATATCAAAGGAATAATGAAAGGGAAGGGGTCAAGGGCTCGTTCTTTATTTGTTAGAAACAAGTCAATGAGCAAACAGACAATGAAGCCTAGGAAAGCATAGGGGAAGTTACTTGTGGTATTGTAATTGTGGAGAAAGTAGAAAGGAATTAAAGTGGACGAAAAGACAAACATGTAGAGCATCGGACGCAACATCCGAAGGTCGTGGGTTCGGGTCCCACCGAAGGCATGTTTGTCTTTTCGTCCACTTTAATTCCTTTCTACTTTCTTCACAATTACAATACCACAAGTAACTTCCCCTATGCTTTCCTAGGCTTCATTGTCTGTTTGCTCATTAATATCAAAGGAAGACATTTAACGACACGCTTGGCTTAGAAGCCGCCATGTCCCCTTAGTAACAGCGGTACATTTAGCGTGCTGCTTTGACAAGCAGTTCGCTGAACTGGAAACGAGGAAGAAAAATGGGGCGTCAGCGTAGCCTCTAATAATGAATCCAAACCACGAAAACACAAGTCCTTGCCTCTATGGACAGCGCAGCACGTGATGACCCGCCGCGTACGGAAACCACTAAGCTTTTCTTCACATCAGGATTTTTGCGGTTGCAAGCCGACTCATCTGCTTGAATAGAATATCTCAGTGTGTTAACATGCATTGTTTCTGTATCGCGAGCACGTTTCGCCTTCTCAATAATAGCACACCACTGATACCTGTATGGAACAAAAAAGAACAATTTGATTGCAGTCTGACCATCGCCAACCGTCGTTTACTTCAGCCGTCTTTCTTTTACCTTGGACACCGGCTCTTCGGCTATCCTTGCTTGCTTGCATAACAGCTGACTGTGAGACTCTAAATTCGTGCTCCTAGTGGCGCGCATGAAACGTTGAAATTGTTTTGAGGCCCATTGTGAAACTACACGCGTAGAAGGTTGCATATGAATATTTACATTAGCACGTGAGGTGCTCACTATCGGCTTAACTTGTGAGGGTCGCGGATGACGTACAGGCAGTGTTGTACAGTTCCTCCAAAACAGGAACGAAAACTCGTTCCTCGTTCCTTCTCAATTTTGTAGCAAGTTCCCGTTGAAGTTCATTTAATAGAACAGGAACGCGTCCAGTTACATTTAGAAAATTGGAACGTGTCGTTACATTAAGGTTACATTTGATTTCTGAGATTGAAAATTAATCCTGAGGCAAATTAAATTGAATTGAGGCAAATTAAATCTTGCATCTACCTATGTATAATTGAAGAATTTCAACTTCACTGGCAGCATATTACCTGGAGACAAAGGAACATCCAGAGAAACGCTCCGAGGCAAATATTTTCAAGGAGCATCGAAGATACTACGGACAACCCCACTGCAACTTTGGGGCTAGTCTATTACAAGTGCAACACTTTCCACTTCAGTCTTCAGATGCGTAGCCAGGATACTGCGCCTCCAATGTGCAAATAGGTAGTTACTCACATGCACCAGTGCATTGACATCAGTGCATCATGACACCAAAAGCTAGTAATCGGTCTAGTAATGATAGTAAGATAGTAATGCTATCTTGTGCGTTGCTATAAAGTATTTGGCAATTCTGGATATATTTCTTTTACTGAGTTCTCGTCACTTTAAAGTATTTGTGATATACTGAACTTTTTTTGTTAATTATCGCTGCGTTGAGTGTTATCTTGTGCGTTGCTATCTTTTGATTTAGGATAGCATATAAAGATTTGTGCCTGACCGATGCCACTGCGCGCAAATACTGGAACAAGATTCCCCAATGTCGTCAGCCTTCCCGATCCTGAACGATTTTGCTCAAAATTAGTGGCCCTTGTAGTATTTTAATAAAGTATTTGGCAATTCTGGATATATTGCTTTTACTGAGTTCTCGTCACTTTAAAGTATTTGTGATATACTGAACTTTTTTTTTGTTAATTATCGCTGCGTTGAGTGTATACCGGCGTGAGGAATTTTAATAATGCTATCTGGTGCGTTTACCGCCGAATTAAATAACTCGGGACTGTTTTCTTCTTTTCTTCGTGGCATTAGAAATGAGCATTATTTGCCTTTATTGACTAATTAACAGGGCATTCCTGCGTAGCTAACCCTTTGGTCGCGTGCTGATGATGGAAATGAAACCATAGTTTTTATTAGAAACAAACTGGTCATCTTCGAACATAATTGACCAGGTCCGAGTTAGAGCGATGCTAACTTCGCTTAGCATTACAAACACGCATGCACTGTAAGCATGTTAAGCACACGTTCGCGTTAGCACGTGTATATGTCCTTTCGAAAAGCCTTTAGTTTCTGCTTTTTGGCGAGGGCATAGGGCTGTTGACCCTATATTAAGGTGCGGCCCGTTCAGTTCAATTAGAATACCTCGAAGAGAATGACGCACAGAGTGTCTTACAAGTATTGACCACTATGGCCGTAACCGCCTTCTCAGAACCAATGCGGAGAGAGGCGAACTAGTAAAGCACGCGTTGACAGTGCTTTAGTTCGGAGGGAGCCCTGGCGGCGGGATCATAAGGGACCAAAGGAACTTCGCTGTTGCACCCAGTTCCTCCCGCGTTGCCGTACACCCATACAGGGCTGGCTGACAGCCGGAAAATACTTGTCCAGCGGTCATATTAAGAGGCCACCGACAAAAAGTAGAGGGATACCCTGACGTCGTGCAGCCACAGTGAAGGGGAAGCGTCGCCTTTGTCGAATCATCGAAACCGCAATAGAATGGCGTTTTCGTGCGTGATTTTCTATGAGGGAGCGATAGTGGCGGCACGAAAACGGGGCCTCCAGGGAGGGCTTGATGTAGCCCAGCCTGTCCGCCCTGCATGACGTGCTGCGTACGTGCGATCGTCGTGGAATGGAATGTGTATGGAAGGAACGCCGTTCCATTTGACGTTCCTTCGTAAATGTAAAGCGTTCCTGTCACAGTTCCACTAATCCCAAATGGAACGATTGCATTCCTTCATTCCTCCAAAAAGGAACTCGTTCCAGGAACACCGTTCCTTGGAACGACGTTGCGTACAACACCCCGTACAGGTAGCATGAATACGCGGCGGGTCATCACGTGCTGCGCTGTCCATAGAGGCAAGGACATGTGCTTTCGTGGTTTGGATTCATTATTAGAGGCTACACTGACGCCCCATTTTTCTTCCTCGTTTCCAGTTCAGCGAACTGCTTGTCATAAATGTACCGCTGTTACTAAGGGGACATGGCGGCTTCTAAGCCAAGCGTGTCGTTAAATGTCTTCCTTTGATATTGCCTTTTATATAAGAATAGAATGTTGACGTAGGAACGAAAAGTTTCCAAAGCCACAAGCTGCGGACACGCCATCTCTTATTTTACGCGGCAAGGTAAATTGATTTGTATTACCCGACAACATACTATTAGGAGATATCAAACTGCGGAGCCAAAAAAAAGAAGGAACAATGTGGAAATGTTTTTCTTAATAAAAACACAAATTACGTCGGTAAAAGTTGCTGCTTTGAAAGTTCTTATGCTTCGCAAGTACATACGCTTTACTGTTCATTATTTCTCATTGTCAGAGAAGCACGCAAAAGGTGCCGTTGTTTGTTATGGAGACACGGTGGTCCCTAAGCCAAGCGTACAGTTAAATGTGTCCCTGTGTTGTTGTCGCTTTTTATATAGGAAACGGAAGTTGAGGTAGGAACGAAAAGATAGAAAAACCACAAGCTGCTCGCGCGCTACCTTTTATTTTACGCAGCAAGGCAAGGTGGTTTGTGTTTCCCGCCAGCAAGCCATAAGGAGGAGGCGAATCACGGAGCAATAGAAGGACTGTGGTGGGACTCAACTTCAAAAATTTTTTTCTCAAACAATACAAAAATTACCTCGATGAAACTTGCTCTTTCGAAAGCGCTTACATTGCTCAACTACACGCCCTGTTCTGATTATTTTTTCATGGACCACCTTAGGGTGCAATTGACGCCTAAACATAGGAGAAAATGGCGTTTTTGTCAAGTTTACGCATTTATTTCAGAGCCTTTGCACAGCACAATGACAAAAATGATTTTTTATGCTATTGTGCCTTTTATGTACAGTTGAACAAAAATATCTGCAGGTTTTCTTGCAAAATTGTCTTTCAGGAAAAAATTCCCAAAAACGCTGCAATTTTACCATTTTTACCTAGGTCCTATGCAGTGAGGAACATGAACATAATTTGTGAAACATTTTTATAAGTGAAGATAAATGCCATGAGAATGCAAAAATGCATATTTGGAAACGATTGGCCCATTGGTTGATTTTCAGGAATTCTTTTTCTGGCGCCTTGTTTTCCGCCGTTTCGCGAAATTCAAATGACCCTCACGAGCTTAAAAAATTTTTCCCGCTCAAAATATTTCCGGAGAGTGCTGTGGAAGCAAGGCTCACTTCCCTGTAATTTTTTGGAATTTTTCGAAAGAAGTTCATTTTTGTCGAGCGCCACAGCTAGGGCAGTTGGCGTGGAATGACCCAAAAATACATAAATAAATAAATACATCAAGATAAATAGAAATCCAGCATTGTAACAGCAGCTCCATGGTCACAGGTATTTTATGCAGTCATTTTCTTTTCCCTTTCTCTTTTCGATTCACACTATATATTATGCTGTAATTGGAAAATGAAATCAGTTGTACCAGTGCCTCCTCTATATTTTTCAATGCCAGTTGGATGTGTCCGGTCCGGCCGTTCACCACCCTTTCCGTCGACTCTTTATCCTACTCTTTCCCGTCGAATAGCGCTCGCACATACTTCACGGTCGGAGGGGGAGAGTACTCTTTATGTGGTGCCACACGGCCGCTGTTGGAATAAGTACTTTTTTTTTACAAGTTGTACTTATACGCGTGGGGCAGCACTTCGAAATCCTCTTAATTGCCGTGCTAGGCAATTAAGAGGGTCTCAATTAAGAGTGTGTGTTGAAGAGACGTGACGTTTGCTGGTGGTGAGCCCGTGCTAGCCGATAGCGTGTGTGATCACCGATAATGTTCTTCTGCTGCAGCGAAGACAGATTTTCTGATATTTGGACAATGTACAGCGCTTGATATGCTTAACAATAAGCAGTCGTCAGTGGCACGACTACTGCAAACTGCGAATAAATCTACCGTAGGATGCCTCGATGCCAGAAAGCTGTCGATCCTTCAAGCACCGCTCCAAGTTATCGCAATGGAAAAAGCTCCACGTAGCGCATACAAAGAAAGCTACCAAGGAAGAAGTGCAAAGGAAAAAATCTGACAGATGCGTTGTATAGGAGGGGGATGCGGCGTCTGCAAAGGCAATGACAGTGATGTGCTCTCCGGCGCACGTGTGACGCAAGCAGCCGCAGCCTTCATGTGGCATCGCACAATGACAACTTCCCGAACCAAGCTGGACCGTTGGTACCCATTGAGTGAGCACTTGCAGTAGCATTGAAAAAAATAGAGGAGGCGCTGGTTGTACGTTCAGCGCCGTGTCTGTGTGTCTGCCCTCTTGCGGTTGTCTTTACTGCGCTGTCCATTTTTGAAAGACATGCACCAACTAGCCCAAGCTTTAGCAAAATTTGGGAGTCTATTGGAAAACTCTGGAGAGTTGGCAGGTATGCATAACATCCTGCAAAATATTCCGAGCCCTGCACAACTTCCCCCTACTTCCAACCTTCTTTATACACAATGCATCGTATAACACCCCCCCAAAAAATCACTGCTGGCTACACCAGTGCCATTGGGCAACACTTGTGTAACATTCCAACACTGACAGAGACAGAAGATTTTATTCTTCTTCTTTCTCTTCCCCCGTTCCCCCGCCAAAGCAGTTCTTCGTCGTCTTTTAGTCGCTACACTCTCCCTGGCTTTGTTTTGTCCCTCCGCTGGATATAGGGAATCACATTGCTGATGGCAGCTATTTCCATGACACCATCTTCCGTTACGTAGCCGATGGTCTTAAGTATTCCGTCTTTTGTAGCCGTTTTGGTCATCTTAAATTGTCCCAACAGTTTTGTACTATGACTGTCATAGCCTTTCCGTATCAAAACTAGATCACCTAGAGTAATATTGGGGATCTTGTTGTTATGCCGCTTGTCAAACGCTCGTTTAAGCGACTCCCTGTGTTTTCTTTGGCTCTCTGCAGTCTTCTTGGTCTCCTCAAGGTGTAGTTTTGTCTTGATTTCCAGCGTGTCGTCTGCAGGCAGATACGCCGGTTCACCGAAGGCCGCATATTGGGGACTGCATCCCAAAGCACTTGTATGGGATCTATTATGATGCGACACTGCTGCTTGTAGGCAACATTTCCACCCTCCTGGGAATTCCGGGTACATGCTTATGTATTGCTTTATGTCTCGTATGACCCGTTCTGTGAGCCCGTTGGCTGACGGATGGTATGGGGCTGTGAACTTCAGAGTGATGTTTTTTTCTTGTGCCCACTTTGCAAGTTCCTGGCTCCTAAATGCCGATCCATTGTCAGATACTATGCATTTCAGTCCCTTAAACATGTCTCTGCTCAGTAGTGCTATGACGGTTTGCGCATTCTCTCTTCCTGGCTTGGCCGCAACAATCCTTGAGCATTCGTCAATGCATACTAAGAAAGACTGAGTTCTCCTCACGCCTTCGCTTTTTTTTTTTAGCTCAGCGAAGTCAACATGAATGGTCTCAAACGGCACACTTGCGTGAGGTGGGAATATCATAGTGTCTGTTTTCTGTTTGTATTTAGCCTTGTTGATTTGACAATTGTGGCAGGATCTAATGTAATCGGCGACATCATTCTTCATTCCTGGCCATGTAAATCGCCTTCTCAATTTGTAATAGGTTCGCCAAAACCCATCGTGTCCTCCTGAATGTGGGCTGTCATGATACAGCTCAAGAACCTTTCGTAACAACGTAGCTGGAACCTGGAACTTTCTTCCTATGGGGATCAATTGCTCTGTACCTTCCCAGAGTTTGAGTAGGTTCACACTTTCCTTGTTCCCACATTCACTGATTACTGGAAGCCGAGAAAGTGCATCAGCATCTGATAAATCTTGCCCGCTTCTGTGTGCGACTTCGAAGTCAAACTGCTGGATTTCACTGATCCATCGGGCTATTCTCCCTTTTGGTTGTGAAACATTCAGCAAATGGGTAAGTGCCTGATGATCAGTGAATAGTTTGAATTTTGCACCTTCGATGTAAGAGCGAAAATACCTCATTGCGAGAACAACAGCCAATGCCTCCTTCTCTGTTGTGCTGTTGTGTGTAGCGACTAAAAGACGACGAAGAACTGCTTTGGCGGGGAAATGGGGGAAGAGAAAGAAGAAGAATAAAATCTTCTGTCTCTGTCAGTGTTGGAATGTTACAACTTGTGCCACCTTCTCAGAAATATTGTTTAAAATTAGTGCGTTCTCTACAGAATGCTGGAAATAAATTTCAGTTTCTTCATAACAAAGTCATTTTTTCTCACAATTCAATAGTCTCGGCTGTCACGTGCTTTTAAGTACCTGCACCAGGGCGGAGGGCTTGCACGGTCGGGTGCTCTGCGGGTTATTACGGCGGCCGTTTGAAACGATCGTTTCTGCCGGGGACATGCAATGCAATGCAAGCTCCCCCCTAAGAAGAGGTGCCACAAACTCACCAGGTCGGTGTCCTCAAAGGAGATGCCGTACAGCTGCTGGGCCAGTGAGTGGCCTCCCTGGTG
This sequence comes from Hyalomma asiaticum, assembly GCA_013339685.2. Lineage (NCBI taxonomy): Eukaryota > Metazoa > Arthropoda > Arachnida > Ixodida > Ixodidae > Hyalomma > Hyalomma asiaticum. Next base: position 147,487,789 of record CM023483.1, read on the forward strand.
TGCGGGGTCCTTGAGCTGCTGCTGCTCCCCTTCTGCAAGCGGCACCACCAGTGCCTGGAACAGTGGCTGGAACCACATCGAGGCCAAGCTCATCAACTCTGTGCGCTTTGCTTCGAGGCCACACATGCTGCCGAAGGCTACTGAGCATGCACTCGGTCACGGCAGTTGCACTGACGGCAAGCACTACCCTGCATATAATTTCTCTAATGGTGCACACTCTCTCGAAGTAGGGCGGACAACAAAAACCCCCTATTGCCAGAACTGGAGAATCATCACTGGGAAGGTACTGGAACAAGCTACGTAGCGATGATTCGGTGACACGGGGCTTCATTTTGCTAAGCCGGCGACACGGTGCAGATTCAATAAGTTGGACCGGCACAATCACTAGTTCATGCGATCCTTGCTGATCCTCTCTATCCTGATATGGACAGATAAGGGCTGTGCCTTGCTTCCACGTGGAATACAAAAATATTTAAAAATTAGCACTGACGTTCAAGATCACAAAGTGATCCAACAAATACTACGGCACACTCCCAGTAAGATGAACTGTGCAAATTCTCGGATATACCCAACAACACAGGTACCTTTATTTCTCTCATGACGAATGTGCTCACAAGTACCCTTCCGCTAAAGGGCCCCTCGCCAGGCCACATGGTGAATTTCGGTTCTTAAAAGAACTGCCTACAGTCCCTTGATTTTCTGTTCTTTATCTCAATAGGAAGCACATTGTTCAAAGTATTAGTTTGCATTGGTTTAGCTAGAAAGCCAGAAGAAACTTTTAAAACAGAATTTTTTATCATTGTGGTCACTCCTTAAGGCGCAGGGTCAGTGGCAACACTGGTTACTGGGTTTCTGCAATAGTGATTTAAAAATTAAAGTTACTATACGCCGTGGAAGAATGCTTCCATATGCGTGTCAAATACAATTGTAAGCAATAAATTTTTGCTTTCGAGCAGGATAATTAAACCTGCGTGGATAATTTTGTGGTTTCTCGATACACTTGGAGATTGGAACTCATCACCGAGAACGGCCTTACCGGTCATTTTTTGATGACTTTCAGGGCCAAGTTAAATATGCTCTTTTTCTTTATGGTGTGTAAGCACGATCGCTTCCGTCAGTGTAAGGAATGATCTTCTCATTTTCAGCACAACCAAAGAAATTATCCCAGCGGTAGGCAGTCCCTTTAAGTGTCCAAAAGAAAGCGCTCTACCACAAGAATTTTTCAAAATGGTTCATTATTAGCAGAGATATAAATGTTCCAAGCAGAGGGAAGCCCGGATATCAGGAGGCGAGGGTCACTGCAAATAGGACCCCTCCATCACGTGCCATTGCTGTCACGCGAAGCAACAAAAGACAAGGGAGAAAAGAAAGTGAAGCACACGCTATTGTGCTGACAGTTGGTAGTCCGCTCCGAGAAGCGAGCCGCTGGAGTGCTGCCTCCTGATTGGGCAATTCGTGGTTTGGGCTGCCGCCATGCACTCTCTTCAAGTGTGACATGTCACAACTTATTTGTTTTATTTATTCATTCATGAGAGACTGCTGGCTGCCTTTTGGTAGCCATGCCGGGAGTGGTAACGCTGCTATTGTTGATTGACTGGATTTGTGGGGTTTAACGTCCCAAAACCAGCTCTGATTATGAGAGACGCCGTAGTGAAGGTCTCCAGAAATTTTGACCACCTGGGGCTCTTTAATGTGCACCGACATCGCACGGCACACGGGCCTCAACAATTCGCCTCCATCAAAATACAGCCGCCGTGGCCGGGATTCGATCCCGCGACCCTTGGATCAGCAGCCAAGTACCATAGCCACACAGTTGTATTGTAAAGAACAAAGATAAACATTACAATAAGCTTCATCAACGAAACAGATCATATAAAAGGAAAGTAATAAGGAAAAAAGCGCATGTAGCTGAATGTCAAGTGCAAGCTTGACAGCCACATTAAAAGGGAACTCCGGAGGTTTTTCTACCATATTTTAATACCGCTATTTTGCAATAGTATTAATAGCACTGAAGCAGCCAGGGCCAGTCAATGCTCAGAAACTCACCAATATTTTAAATAACCAAATGAATGGTGCGTTCAAACCAAAACCGAAACATGTAGTCGATTCGTGCAGTGCATGCAATGACATCACAGCCATCAGAAGCTGGTGCCAAAAAAAAATGAAAATGGCGATGCCAACCAATGATGTATTGAGCTCGAAATATCATCTTCTTATACGAAATACCTCAGTTATCTCGCATGTTAGCTAATTTTTATGACTAAAGATAGTGGTGCTATTGTGAGGAAAACATTCATCGTTCATCTTCTTCACTTATACATAATCATCATACATAATCATCAGAGCTGGACACACCGCTTTCGTTACCGCCAGGTACAATAACTTCTTCCATGCCTCACCTCACATTCAGAGTAAATGGAATCTCATACATAATCAATAATCTTAAACTTTTGTCATCAACTGCAACAGACGAAATAAATTCAAAACTATTGAAAAATGCCACATTTGAAGTTTCACGCTGTTCCACATCAGCCATTCCAGATGACTGGAAAATCGGGAACGTAGTTCCCGTCTATAAATCCGGCAATAAAACTCTACATTAAATTGTCGTCCTATCTCCCTAACCAGCATCCCCTGTAAAATCATGGAACACGTCATCTACTCCCACATCATGGATTTCCTCAATTCTAATAATTTCTTTCAGCCTTCACAGCACGGCTTTCGAAAGGGGCTCTCATGCGACACACAGCTGGCAATATTCCTGCATGATATACATCTTAACCTCGACATCAACACACAAACTGACTCAATTTTTCTAGACTATGCGAAAGCTTTTGATAAGGTACCACATAAACGACTGCTACTTAAAATTTCGAAACTTAACCTGCACCCTACTGTCGTAAATTGGATAGCAGGATTCCTTAGCAACCGCTCACAGTCTGTCATTGTAAATAACAAACTGTCAAGCCCTGTAACATCAGGCGTCCCTCAAGGTTCCTTACTTGGACCGCTGTTGTTCCTAATACGTATATATTAATGACCTCCCACTGCATGTTACTAGCAATATTAGAATGTTTGCAGATGATTGTGTTATTTATCGCAGTATATGAACTATATCCGATCAAGAAGCTTTACAGGAAGACCTTTCTAATGTGTTACACTGGTGTGACACTTGGCTGATGTCAAAAAATGCAATTTTCTCGAAGCCTTAACCCCTTAGTCTTTCCATATGTGATTAGCAGTACATCCCTTGACCTAGTATCGTCATATAAATACTTGGGTGTCACTGTGTGTATTCACTTATCATGGCGCACCCACATCTCAAACATCATATCAATCAACCTCTAACAAAGCATTAGGTTTCTTAAAACATAACCTCCGCCATACTTCACAGCATGTTTAACTAATCGCTTATCAGACCCTTGTTCGGCCAAAACTTGAATACTTGTCATCTGTCTGGCACCCGCATCAGGCATATCTCACCGAAGCATTACAGGCGGTTCAAAATCGGGCGGCCAGATTTATTCATTCCGCCTACTCGTATGACATCAGTGTGATGTCATTAAAATCGCAATCTGGTCTTTCGTCTCTCGCCCATCGTCACCGCTAGTCTACCGCTCTACCACAAATTTTTTTTCAGCTCTCTTCACCAACCACCTTACATCTCACCCGCAGCATGCACATCTAGTCGCCTAGGTCACTCGCGTCAAGTCTCGCGTACACGTGCGCGAACCTCTACTTTTTCATCTTCCTTCTTTTTTCGAACTGCCTCAGACTGGAATGGCCTTCCCGAGGAAATCGTCGCCACCACCTGCCCAACTCTGTTCGTACAACGTCTTACGGGATACAGTCGACTCTTGCTACAACGAAATTAACCTAGGGGTGGGACCCGAACCCACGCGGGCTTTGGTTCACGTCCCACCCTCGTTGCCAATTGTGATAATCGGGTAGTCCTGGGCCATGCTGGTCGCCGGACCGAATCACACACACGTACGTTGGCGGGTTCCGCACTGACTGGGCTGGTCATGTGCGCTGTATTTATTTCATTGCAAAGATCAACGCCCCCGGGTGCCGGAACGGCAGACTAATCTTATTACACGGTGAGCGGGAAAAATTTCATTGAAGCGAAAATTTCGTTCTAGTGAAATCGATAAAACATAACTGACCTGAGCTGATAGAACAATGAAACTTTTATGCTTCAATCTTGCGCGCGGCACGTGGCGTCACGGCGGTAGTCAGACGAGTTCAGAAACCGCGAGTACTGAAACCATACCTGCCAAGTTTGGAGAAACAGAATCCGGGAGATTTACGTATTTACTCGATTCTACTGCGCCCTCGATAGCAACGCGCACTCGTTTCCCGGGACAAAAAAAAAAAAAGAAAAGTGACACATCGATTGTAACGCGCGCCCTCGAAAAAAACAGTCGTTAGTAATCAACCTTCTCACATTCATAAAAACAAATGTCGTACTCGCGTAATGAACGCACTCGCATATCAAACAGACCGTCGACTTTGGACCCCTCTAGTCCCTCGAACGGCCGTGCTGCGGCCTTCCCGCTTCACTTGATCCGCGACGTCACGAAGACGTTTGGCGTGCCGATTCATAACTCCTGCGTCCCGACAAAACTCCCGCACGTTGCCGGGCCTATCCGCGTGCAAGCAGCGGTAACATCATTTACTCGCAGTGCTGCGTTCCTCCGTGCTGTCGCAGTTCCCTCAGGCTCGCTGCCGCGTGCCGCCATGCGCGCTGTGCAGGCTGGCGCAGCTAAGCTTAAGCATGATCGGGGCGTGGTCTCAGAGATTGCCGCGATGCAATCTCGGACGTCATGCAGAGCGCACGACTGAGAGGCTCAGGCTCAGCACAGATATGAGGGAGAAATGCGATGATGAGCCGTTTTGCATGCGGTGATGAGAAGCATCTTTCCCCCCGTTACGGCCACCCGCAAACGTTGCTGAAAGCTGCTGCGGCTGGGCGTCTCAGAGATTGCATCGGTGATGTAGCGACTTTGATTGGCCGCAAAATGGCCAAGCCGGCGTGGTATCGTCGGTCTACGCGCATCATGTGCGGCTACATAGGAACTACAGAAACTATGCGCGCCAAAGAACACCGCATTGCTAGTTCGTTTTTCGCCGGTGACCGTTCGACAGTGCCCAAAGCACGTATAAGAGACGGCCGTTTTGATGCCGACGGCGATATGGTAACGTTGTCGTTCGTTCGCGCTCGATTCTAACACGTGTACGATTTTCGGACACGTTTTATCGGAAAAAAGGTGCGCGTCAGATTAGAGTAAATACGGTACTTAACGGTGGGGGGGGTGCTTGGACCATAAAAAAATAAGGTTGTCGACCTTGGTGGAGGAGTTATTGCAATGATATGGACACTGTTAGCGGGTTTTTGCAGTCGACGTTTTTCTGTACAAAGTCCAACTCGATAACACCGCCTACGCATCATATGTTCTACGCGCAAGTAAAAGCGCGCTAACGCTGGGGACGAACACAGCTGAAGCAGAGATGAAACGACCTGGCCGTCTCCGCCGAACGAACTGAACAATGCGATAAAATTGCACCGCGCGTGTGATAGCTGTCATCGCTTGCTTCTCAAGCAGAGAGGAAACGCCCAGCCCTTCTTTCGTCGGGCGAAGGACCAAAAGGGGCGCCGGTGGGAGAGGGGCGGTCGCGCGCGCTATCTTGACGGGCATCGGTAGACGGCATCAGTAGACATAGGTAATCAACCACGCAATCAACAGCGGCCATTTCTGGTGGTGCCAACACGCGATTTCGACTTTGTAGATGCATTTTTATCTTCTGAAATGCACCAAAATCTTTCGGATTGTGCTTACTGCATAGCAAACTGAATTTTCGAGACTGGAATTACGTCGTCAAATTTCGTTGAAGCGAAATGGCACAAAAGAATGTGTTCGTTGTGGCGAGCATATTTATGCATTGACTCCTATGGGCTGCTGACGGGGATCCGAGAATTTTTCGTTGTGCCGGAAATTTCGTTGAAGCGGTGTTCGTTGTAGCGAGAGTCTACTGTATCTCGAAACTAACGATACACAATAAAGGTTACAGTGATGTACTAACAACACTTTACAAAAAGAAATTTATTGCATTGTATAAAGAATATTTTGTATTTTTTCTTCTTGTAACCACCCCTTATGTAAAACCCCCTGGGGGTCTTTAACCCAAGCAACATTGGCCGACTGGTCATTGGCCGACGTTTGGGAAATGATCGGAAGCTGACTATGTCGGCCAGCGGAGGTTCGCGAGAGGTTGGCCTGACATCGGCCACCAGCCACGTCGGTCGGAAGTCGGCAACGGGTGTCCACCCGACCTCGCTTCCAGACCAGACGCCAATTCGCCGGCACGGTACGATGGCAGCGCGTCGGAAGAACAGTTGCGGCTAACGTGCCGAACACGTCTTTCAAATATTCAACTTCCTCGAGCAAACGCATGCTCATGTACAGACACATGTTCAGGTAGAATTACTCTTTGTGCAATTTTTTGCCTTCTTGACTTAGAGGAAATATAATAATAATAATAATAATAATATACATTGGAATTAACTTAAGATGTTGCCCCCTCCCCCCGCCCTTCCCACATCGTATATTCTTTTCTCTCTTTCTTGTCAGTTTTTTGACGTTCCTATTACGGACGTCTCACGGAAACAATGAATGATAAATCTTGCTGAACATCCAGCGAAGCTGGCCGAAAGTGCCAGCTGATTTTGAGCGTGAATATTTTGAAGTTTAGTTATATATTGCTTTTCATTGTTTATATGATAGTCTCTTAGCGGAACATTTCCTTCACCCGTTCTTCTCAAGTTTCACTATGCCATGAGGGGCCATTTTTATTTTTATCGTGCCAAACTACTGCACCAAACAAGCGCTGAAAAAAAAAAAAAAAACACTCAAGAACAAGTGTGGCCGCAATTTGAAATTTGAGCATCGACACAAACAAGAAATATAAATGGAAATATCATTTTAGGAATTGTTACAGAACGAACACCTGACGCCGAGCTGCTCCGACTCGATGTTCTAAAAACGTTGCTCTGACTGACCGCGCTATGGGAGAGATTACGTTCAATGGGGCAAAGAAAGAAAATTAACGGTGAGAAAAGGAAAAATAAATAAGAAAACGAGTTATTCATTGGCTATAGGGTAGAGGAAGAGGAATGCGAGATGAGCACCAAAAGAAAACGGAGCATATCACGAAAAAAAAAAGAGCACGCGGCGCGCACTCTACTACGCGAGGTTCGAGATCGAAAATGAAAGAAGGAAGAAAAAGCACCACAGGCGCTAGAGAAGCCCGCGAATGACAGGAGGAACCTTTCTTTCACTTTTCTTTTTGCGGACATTTACAATACACATCTTCCGTTGAGTCCGAGTCTAGCCCCTGCAGGCATTGCCGCTCTTTTCTCCACAAGCGCGGGCCTCGCCGACTCCTCGCTCCCCATCAACCCGACTTCTCCGAAGACGCAACTGACCCCCCCTTTTTTTTGCGCTCTCGCAGGCCTCAGACTCCTAAGGTCATTCTGGGCAGAGAAAGGGAGGAAGAGGCAGGCAGGCTGCGATGCGTGATTTCTTCGTTCTTTTCTCTGCAGCGGTGTGCACGGCTGTGCGGGGTGCGAAGCTCTCGTCAAAATTTACGTGTACGCTTGAACGTATCAACAAATTCGCGAGCTGATTGGAATATCTTTTTTTTTTTTTCAATTTAATGTCTCAACTGGCTGCATTCACAGTTGCAATCTTTTTGTTGTCGCTTTACATTTAGGACATTCACGGTACTGATGTAACACCTTGAGATATGAAATAGTGACCGCCAGAAGTCTCATGACTATTTCACATACATCGAAATCTTTGTGTAAGAAAACAGTAATAAGCAGGAAACGGCAAATGTAAGGGGAAGAATCTACATGAACTAAAATAAGCGCCCAGCAGCTTCATATTTCCCTGATGGATCTGGCAGAAATGTGTTGTCGCTATGAACTCTCGCACGCGAGAAAAAATAAGCTATGTAATAAAATTACGATGTTAATAATTAGGCACACACGTTTACGTACACAGCTGTGACGTCGGCTTGAGTTGGTTGCAGGTGCATAAGCGCAGTCTACCTTATTTCTCCATACTAAGAGATGGCATTAGGTGCTTTTAATTACCTAGTCCCTTGCTGACACACACACACACTTGTGGCCAAGAAATGAAGCTGTGCGCCACACATGATTTCAATATCGTTAATCTCATGTAAATGAACAAGAATGTCTCACGTCATCGATCTCATGACCAATCATGCTATCCTCATACCCTGTCATGTAAAATTTGCTATATTACATGTGAACTAGACGACCTTCCATTTTGGTTCGCGACGCGGACGGTCATGCCTCGTGAGCTCATGAAGCACAATTGCTGATTCCGCGCCTTAACTCCGTCCGAGAAATGCCGATATGCGTCATCCGTCATGGGAAGTTAATCTTTACAGTCCACGTCGAACATTCGAAATTCTCTGCGTGGGCTGGAATATACTGTTTGCTATAGTCTTCTACATAATCACGTCACACAAGCAGACACACGGGCAAACTTGCTGTAGTATGACTCGCAGCAACCGACCACACCGTGCATATCGTAAATAAAGGTACATTGCATCAGTGGTTGTAGTAATGATTGTGCAAAACCACTTGTGCTGATTTTGTGTGTATAGTGTTGGGTATTTGGCCATATAACATTATGACAAGCATGGTGCACGGTTATGGTGTTTGGCTGATGACACAAACGACGCGGTGGTCGCATTTTCGATCACAACTATTATTATATTGCTATTGTTCTTGCTGTTGTGGTCGTCAATTACCTGCAATACCTTAGTGGTGCTGGTGGGCGCCCTAGCCTTACCGACATTCTGTCGTCGCCGCCGCCAACGTGCATGAGCTTATCAGGCACGTCGACAACAGTCTCTCTAACTTTATTATATTCTTTTCTCTCCAATTAGCCTAACTTTCAATACCCTTTTCCCTTGCGCAAGTTTGGTAGCATAGTGTAGTATAGTAGTGTCTATCGGAGAGGAATGCTGATTTCTGCAGCTGCTTTAATTGAGAATAATTGTCCTGCACAGGGTTAACCTCCCTGCCTTTCCTTCTACGCTATTTCCTTCCTGTGACGCTTGTACGGTAGTTAAATTGATAAGCGTAACTAGCGCTTGTCTCGGAGTGACGTCAGTTTCATTGCAGATAAGTGATTGCCATACGGTGCGCTGATGTGCACATAAGAAGTAACATTCGTATTGGTGCACTTCTGCAAGGTCAAGGAAAGCTAGACTGAAACATGCTGAATCAGTCACAGTGGTACGCATGTAAAGGCAAGTCATCGTCGTGAGGATATGCGAAGTTCATGAGTTTAAAGTTAAGCATTCTTATTTGTTACATGCTTTTCATGCATTCAAAAGGACAGAAAGTTGAGCAAGTTGGTAACAGTCCATAATCAAAAGAAGAGGCGTGCAGGAAACGGACACAAGGAGAGCAGTGAACACCACGAACGCCGACTAACAACTGATGCACAGCACAGAGGCGAAAAAGAAAGAAGACACACAGCTTATCTGCGCATGCTCGGAATGCTAGCGCCACCTGTCAAACGGTTACACGTGCCGGTCTTCGCGATAGACAACTCCTAAGGCATTCTATCTCCTCTCTGTTTAAGCTAATCGACGGTGGACTCACGCATGCACTTCCACTAATACTGATATGCCAGGCCTCAACCATTAAACGCGTATCTTCGTTCTTATGCCTGTACAGACCTGGCAGTGCAAGGATACATTGGACGGCGTCCCACCTGATCGCGACCTTATGTGTTCAATTAATCTTTGATTAACACAACGCGCAGTTTGCCCTACATAAAAACGTCCGCAGCTAAAAGGAATCTTGTAAACCACACCCATGCGACAGTCGGTGAAATTATTCTTGGCTAAGTGCTTAACCGGAGAGATATCCGTTCGCTTCTTACCTCCCATCTGCTCATTTCTTCTATGCACGGCGGCACAAACCCTTCCTAACTTATTTGGAGCCGTAAACACAACATTAACCCCGTATTTACTTCCTACTTTCTAAACCCTGTGCGAAACTGCATGGATATACGGAATACTCACGACCTTTTTCTTGTTAATGTTACTCTCTGCTACAGCTTTTGTTCCGGTCGAAATCGACTTCTTAAGACGCTCAGCTACTGTGGCTATGGCTAGACTAGGGTAACCTGCATCTAAGAGGTGCTCGACCTGCGCATTAAAGCTAATGGTCAAACGGTGCACGCACGACTTCGATAGGGCTGACTTTAAACAGGACAAGGCTATTCCATTTTTTACTACTTTCGAATGCTTGCAGTCAAAGTTTAACAACGGCTTAGATGCTCTAGGGGAATACTGCCAACACACGTGATTCTGCTCAAATGACAACGAGATATCTAAAAATTGTATTACGTTTCTCTCCGGTAGTTCTTTCGTAAACCTTAGACCATCTCCATTAAGTTTAAATTGATCGCTTACATAGGTGACGACGGATTCAAAATCATCCTTACTACAAAGTACCAAGTAATCGTCTGCATACCGAAATACCCTGATGATGTGGTCCCCTAAGGCCTCTTTTAAACGGCAGTCAAACTTGCTCAAGTATAGATCACTTAGAATAGGGGCTACCTTTGAACCTATACAAATCCCTGATTTCTGCACAAACATGCCTTCTCTGTATCCAACTAATGTTGACGTTAAGTACATGGAAAGAATTTCTAGAAAGGTACCTGTGGAAACTCCGCATCTATCTATGAAACCGGACTCTTGCCCTTGTTCTTGAATACATTCTTTCACGCAATTTAATAAACCGTATACAGTGGAACCCCGTTCATACGTTTTTCAGCGGACAGGGGGGAAAAAACGTAACAACCGGGAAAACGCAAGAGTGAGGAAAGCTCCCAACATGAATGAGAACAGGGCCGCTTTGATTTCAAACAATTTATTTCAGAAAGGTGAGCCATCTAGGTCGCCGACCGATAATCCGGACAGCCGCGCAGTACCGCTAGTGCCAACATAGGCTTATTGTGATAAAACCGGCTGATATTTCGGACGGTTTCTAGCTCTAAATTCGATAATTCGGACTCCGTTTGCGGCTGTCGAGCGCAGTGAATGGGCCGCCATTATAGCCTTCGGCGCCCCGATGAGAGAAAGTATGGCCTCAGAGATCGCAATCAAAACTGTGATCATTGAGGTTTAGTAGCAGCGTGACGCGCCAATTTTGGAGGCAAGTCGCCCGCATCCTGCTCCGGCACCCCGCGCGTGGCTGGTCGCGTCGGGTCCGCGCGATCGCTCGATAGCGCCTTCACGTTCCGTCTTCAGTGCTTGTTAACCGTATTTACCCGCATAATTTGCGCCCTTGCATAATTTGCGCACCCCTGACATTTAGCCAGCAATACAAAAAAAAAATTTTCTCGTATATTTTGCGCTCGCCATCCGGCCCGAACCAGCTCGCCGGCAAGCGCACGGACAGACTTTGGACAGCCGCGCGGCCGCGCCCCTCGCTGCGCGGGCGAGCACAGTCATACGCAAAACGGGCTGCGATTGCGATGTTCCTTTTTCCGATTCTTTTCTCCAGAAGCCCCCAGAGCCCAAAGTGTGGTCGCTAGAATAAAAGCACTCAAGTGGGGGCGACGAAAACGGCTGAAGCAGAGGTCAAACGCGCCAGGCACATCTCCGTCGCTCGGAAGCGATAACATCACCCCTATCAGATCGCTTGCCGTCGAAGCGGGAAGGAAACGCCCCGCCCGTCTTTCACGTGCATGAAAAGACGCAATAGCGGGAGTGGGGGGGAGGGGGGTGTCGCTCTGCTGCTGAGCGATCGCATGGCTGCCGAGATAGCGCCAGCGCTATCTCGGCAGCCATCAGAGGGCGGCGATTCCTGCAAGCGTGACCAAGACTGTCAAAAGTAAAATCAAAATAGCGATGCCCGGGCGGATACGGCGTGCCAGGTTGCGACGTATCATGCGGGAACACGCCCACAGTTGCGACGTAACAGCGGGGTTTGCAATACATGGGACCCTATGGGAGCTATGCCGGGACCCATGAAAAACAACGTAACAGCCGGGAAAACGCAGCAGTGAGGAACGTAACAGCGGGGTTCCACTGTATCCATAATTGCTCATTTGCTCCTTTGCTCCTAGGCGCGGCACGTGGCAAAGGAAGTCGCCCCGCCGCATTACTAGTACAACGATCAGTACAGCGAGGTAAAGGGGAGAGGGAATCACTTTCCTAACAATGGGCCCTCTATAAATAAGACGGACATTGCAATTACCAGCCGAGTCGCATTCAAGCAATGATGTACGTGTAAGCTGTCACAGGACCACAACCGCACCGAGCCCAACGCGCCGACGATAATTCGGTGAGCAGCTAAACAAACCTTTTCTCATAAAGGATAGTAGAAACTTTTAGTTACTAACGCAGTTACATGTGCTCACATTATTCCGCACAAACGGAAAGCCGATGCGACGCTGGACATAACCGACCGACGGTCTCCGATAGTAGCAACTCGTGAGAAGCGGAGAAGCGGAGATAGATAGATAGATAGATGGATGACGAAATTAACATCACAAGCGCAATAAGGAGTATACGTTACTCCTTGATTACTACTTGCCGTAAGACGCAAGCTGTACACTACTAACCTCCACACAAATCTTTTTAGCTGGTTGATGTAAATTTGATGACGACTTAACACTTTGAACTCACTTCCTATAAGAATGAACACGATACTATGCCTTCACCACCACAATAGAAAGTTTGCGTGTGTCTGCTGGGGTGTATGATTGCGTGTTTATACTGTTATATAGATATGTGTGTATGTATCTGTGTGCCTGATACCTATCTATTTCCATTTCGTCTTCACACATCCACTCCGGCATAAGAAATTATGGATTGCATTACTCATTACACATCATACAACCGCGATTTCTTACAA